>JABUQX010133786.1:2500-13862 GCA_015478945.1 Trachelipus rathkii
GTTGGCAAAACATATCACTACCTCTCTCAACCTGTCTCCCTCTTCTCTCCAGCACGCCAAGTCATCCGCATATGCCAAAATATCACCGTCCAAATCTCCGATTTCTTCTCTCACTTTCTTTATCACTACATCCAGATACGATACAAACAAAATTGGTGACAACAAGCTTCCTTGTTTAACCCCTGTTCTCACCTCGAACCATTTCTTATTCTCATATTCTGTTCTTACATTACATTTGCTATTTCTGTACAAACTCTCTTGAGCTTCCTCTCAACTTTCTACCCACTGCATATTCTCTCTCCAGCACTCTCCAAAGTCTCTCTCTCTCTAGGCACTGAATCGAAAGCTTTCTTCAGATCTATGAAAGCTATATATGCTCGTTTGTTGAATTCCCATACCTTTTCCAAAGTAATTCTCAGAGCGAACAAGAGATCCGTCGTGTTTCTGTTCTTTCTATATCCGTGCTGGTCTTCCCCCAGTCTGGGCTCTACTACTATTCTCAACCTTTTCTCTAAAATTCTCTCATATGTTTTTGCCAGATGGTTCAACAAGGAAATTCCTCTGTAGTTTTTGCAGTCTTTTGTATCTCTTTTTCCCTTATATATTGGCACTATAATTGACTTTCCCCATCCTTCTGGTACTTCACTCTGGTTCCAACACCCATTAAACAGTTTCAAAATTTCTTCTTTCATTTTCTCTCCTCCCTCTTTTATCGATTCTATGGGTATCCCATCTTCACCCGGTGCCTTACCGTTCTTCATCGCTTTCAGAGCCACCTCTAATTCTTCCATAGTTATCTCCTCCTCCTCCTCCTCATCTTCCTCTCCCTCCACCATCTCTTCTCCCTCCTCCTCCCCCTGTTCATTCACCTTTAGCAGTTCACTGAAGTACTCCGTCCATCTCCTGTTTGTGTCTATTGATTTCACCAAAACCTCTCCCTGCTTATACTTGATGTTGCACACTTTCCTCTTTGATCCTCTATATGTTTTTACCAGTCTAAAAATCTTCTTCCTTTCTGCCCTCCCATCTTTCATCATTTCTTCCGCCTCTCTCTTTGCAGCCTCTTCTTTTACTCTTCTTTTCACTCTCTCTGCATCATTTCTTGCCTCCACATACTGAGCCCTTGTTTGTACGGTTCTATTTTTCAGCCACCTTTTCATCAATACCGTTTTCCTCTTTATTGCCTCCTTCACTTTTTCAGTCCACCACTTTGTGTGTCTTTTCTTCGTTCCTCCTACCCATCTTTTGCCTAGAGTCTCCTCTGCTACCCTTCTTATCGTTTCTTGTATCTCCTCCATCTTTCCTACTCCTTCTAATTGTTCTAAGTCTTCATTTATTTTTCTAATATATTCCCTTATCTTGTCACATTCCTTCAGTGATTCCACTTTAATCACATTTCTCTTTTCTTTATTCTGCAGCTTTTCTGCCTTCACCACCAGGTCCGTCATCAACAATCTATGATTCCGAATCATGTTACTCTCAGATATACTTTAACATTCCTTATTATCCTACTATCAAGATGAATATTATATAGTCTATAATAGATCTCTGATCAAATTCTCCTGTGATATTATTCCATCTATACCTTGCGAACCTATGTGAGTCCCTTCGTTGAAAAAAAAACCATTCATGATCTTCAATCCCTTCCTCAGACAGAAATCTATCAGCATCTCTCCTTCAATATTCCTTACCTCCTCTCCATACTGTCCTACCATTGTCTCCACCCCGTCTCTTCTCCTTCCCACTCGTGCATTGAAATTTCCAATCAGAAACAGTACATCCTCCCCTTCTTCCGTCTTCTACATTCTCCTCCAACATTTCCATGAACTGTCTTTTTTCCTCTTCCGAGTGTCCCTGTTGCGGCGAATATACCTGATAGAAGTGGTACCTCTTTGCCTTGATTTTAAAAGTGCATCTTATAAGTCTTTCGTGTAAGACTTCTATAGTCTGTATGAACGGGGACATCTTCGGCCCTATTATGAAGCCTACTTAGTGCTTTCTGATTCCCTCCTCTACCCCTTTATATATCAATACATATCCTCCTCCCATATCTCTTCCTCTCTATTCTCCTCTCATTCGCATTTCTGCCATTCCCATCACGTCGATCCTCCTCTCCCTCATCATCTTCAGGATCTCCTCCTCCTTTCCACCATACGTCGCAATATTAAGCGTAGCGCATCTAATCTTAAAAACATTATTCAAGTTCCTGGTCCAAAATCGTTTCCGGGGTCTGTTACCTAAAGGTCTGTCTACTTCCAAGGTCGGTTCGCTGAGTATATATAATATATATTATATATATAATATATATATATATATATATTAAATAATATATATATATATATATATATATATATATATATATATATAATAAATATATTATATATATATATATATATATATATAATATATATATATATATATATATACTATATATATAAATTCTGGAAAAACTAAAAATTCGGTTTCCATAAAAATAAAAAAAAATTTTAACACAATAGAGTTCCATGTGTAGGATGTAACGAGTAACGAGTAACGGAAAAACACCGTTACAATTTTTAAAAAGGGTAGCGTTACCGTTACATCGTTACATTTTAAAATCGTTTGAAGCGTTACCGTTACTCGTTACAATTGTATCGCGCGTTACGTAACGCCGTTAAATATAACGCGTTACTGCCCACCTCTGTATATATATATATATATATATATATATATATATATATTATATATATATATATACTATATATATATATATATATATATATATATATATATATATATATATATATATATATATATATATATATATATTATATATTATATATATATATATTATATATATATATATATATATACTATCATATACCTGCAGCCCCTCCCACGCCAATTTACACCTAGAGCCCCACTGCCCCCATTCCTGACCTGCACCTAACCTAGGTAAAATCCCAGAAATCATGCACCTTCTTCCACATAGCTTTCATACTTTGAATCAAATCTCCTAATAATCTGCTAATTAATTCTTCTGACTTGCCTATGTCCTATATCATTTTGTACCCACATGCACCTTCCACAATTTGAATCAAACATTTTGTAGAATCAATCTCTCTATCTATCCTATCCACGATATCACTCACTCTGGCACCTGGATAACATACTCTCAATCGTTTCTTTTTATTCTTATTTTGAAAAGTCCTATCTAGGTATCGTATCATAGAGTCTCCAATTAGCAATGTATCAGTCTTCCCTTTAGAAAACTCAACATTACCATTGGCACTCTCTGATCCCTCCCCATCTGGAAGACAGTCGAACCTGTTTCTGCAGGTCACAGGCTGATTGACTTTCGAGATCCTCATCTTTAAACTATTATTTCTAATTCCTACAACTCTATATTTATCTGCAGACCTATTTTCAACTACTTTATCCTTTTCCCCCTCATCTTCCTGCCTAGGTGAATCACTATTCCTGTCTACCCCTATATCCCGCTCCCTCCTCGCCTCGACATCCCTACTAACTTTTTTCTTGACACTTCCCTCCTTTCTCAACTCAAATACAACTTCTTTCAATTCATTCATATTTTCACTCAGTCTTGCAATCTCCTTCCTTAGAAACACATTCTCTGCATTCACAACACAAGCAGGGCAGCTATTCACATATTCACCTCTCACAGTCCCACAGTTATCACACAGAGCATACATACTTTAAATTATTATCAACTTTACTACCTTGTACCTACAATTTACCAACTACAGTTTAAATATCGCTAAAGCCTAAAAAGAAATAAACTAATATCTTTAAAACAAGTTAAAAATTTTAACAAGCTTATATCTAGCTTAGCCTAGGCCAGGGATATATAAAAATTATAAGGTAGGCCTAACAGTAGTCTAGCTTGTACCAATTATTTTACCAACTACAGTTTACTAAATATATATATATATATATATAGATTTCTCTATACATTCCTGTTTTGAATACCTGTCTCAGAGGTTTTATGGAAGAGAGAAAAGTTTTTTTCCACAAAGTGGTGTTAGGTTTATTAATATTGTGATTAGCCTTCTGTATTATAATATAGTGATTAATAGTAGTTAATATATGAACCTATAATTATGCCATAAAGAACCATGGCTTTGTTAATTTATAATAAAAAATTTAGTGATTTCAAAAGTGAAGTGTTTACTTTAATTCAGTGAAATTTTTTCCTCTATCTACAAATGAATTAATTAACATAATTTTGCACGTGCCAATGTCCTAGTCGATGAGGAGCACGAAAAATTCATCAAGGTATCAAGGTAAGGTATTTCGTGCTAAATTTGACAAAACGAATTCAAACTCTGGTATTTCTTACGATTCATAAGCACAAATGCAAAAACGAAAACGCCTCAAAAAAAATTTATAAATGTTATTATATTTATTATACTACGCTTAAAATGAAACAGCCCGCTGGGTCTTTAAAGATCTGAGTTCTAGATTCTAGAACTAAGGTTCCCATTGGAAATTAGTGTCTGACTACCTTTGCGCATTTGTTTTCCCGGTTATTTGTTTTCATAAATTACCGAAATAGGTTAGGCCCTTTATTTAAATAAATTTCTCGATTTATATATACATCTGATATAGTAATAAATCATTATGTTTAGAGTTTATTTCATATAAATATTAAGCGATTGGTATAATTGTAAAATGTACCATATTTGGTTAATAGTTGGCTGTAGGCCACGTTCTTTGTGTGTGGTACTTTTGGTATAATTAGATTTTTGATAATTGGTGGGTTAGAAATTTTTTTTTTTTTTTATATAGGTCACATAGGTATATTCGTATGGTTTGCGTGAATGTTTGAGTGGGACTCCATTCTTTGATATAAGAACATGCTGAAATGGACTATTATTTGCACGCATATCTCTTAAGTTGATTGATGCCAATTATTGTAGTTCTTCCGGGAATAGCTTTATTGACGGTGTAATGTAGATATCCTGTTATAGTTATTGCATATATTATTATGATCCTTGGTTCCTGTTGTATTCTCATATTACTGTTGCGATTATTTTATACTGTCAGCTATCTAATCTTTATATAATCGCAAGCTATGAAATTTAGCTTGTAAGTAGATTACGATTTTCTTACTCCTACTCTCATTTTTATGTACAGAAACGTGTTTGTTAGCACATTTTCTATATAGATATCGAGTACGCGATTTACGTAGTGCCGCTTAGGCTACTGGGGCCTATTTAATTTCCATTTACTAATTACAGGACGTGGTGTGTCTTGGTATTGACTCGTATGCCTCATAACTGGCTTAGGAGACTAATTTGCACTCTTTCTCTCTATATAACCTTTATATGTCTGTTTGTATTTTAGACTTAGTGTCTGATTTACAAAATGGGACCACGAGTGTCGATTACTCCTTTTTATCAATATTCTCACTACGTCTCTATTTGATCTATTATTACACGTGTTTTGTTTTATATACATATTACTATTATGTCTTCTACGTTGGTCGGGCGATACACAGTTGACACTGACCGTTTTGGTTTCATCCAAACATGTTACTCGGCATTAACAAAATATTAAAAGACTTGCTCCGCTAATATCAAAAATAGAGTATTTTCGCAGCGTTGGTCACAGAATAAGATAGCTCTGTTTTCGGGTCACATCACTTATCTATTAAACTACTAGCTTTGGTGTTGAGACCATGAGAGGACGCTATTCACTAAAGACGCAAAAGAGCAGAGCATCTCTTTACATCACGACTCTACATATTTTCTCACAGGTACACGCAGAAGCTCTCCGGACTCTATCTTCAACATAGATATAATCAGGGTCCTAGCTTCCAAATCGAGGGTATAGAGAATAATATGGGCATAACCATTAGTTAGTTTATTATCATGTTTTTATTATTAAGATATATAAATTGTCTTCTTTTTTGGGAACTTCATTGTTGTATGACTATTCTATACTTCTTGGCCTCATATACTACTACATTGATGAAGAGGCTCGTTGATGATGTTACGATCTAGTAGATGACTTTTGGCGAAATACATTGGCTTCGCCTCGCTCCGTCCAGGCTTCCTGATTTGTGTCTCGGGGAATAAGTTGCGCTTACGTAACTCAATCGAGTATCTCAATAAAGGGATAGTCTCATTCTCGAGGAGAATTACCTATTGCAGTCGAATGCAGATGGGTCTGCGGTATGATAGTATTCTGAAGAGGTACTAGGCTTTTGATGCGAACGTTACAGTGGCCTTGGTGTATATATATATATATATATATATTATATATATATACGAATATATATAATATTTAAGTATATATATATCGGAATCCAGTGGGTATATGTATATATATATATAACACTAATAATTTTACCACTTATCATTACTTTGGAGGCCCCTCAATACTATTTAGGTTTGGGTTTTTTTTACTATTATATTCTCACCTATATTCTAACTATTGGTCAATGTTTTGTAGTGGGGCGTTGGTACTCTGCGTTGTAGCGAGAGCGTTAATTTTATCCTCTCGCTTATTTTATACGGCGGTCCGTTGTTTTTCGTTAACTTCTTAACCACATTCGTTATTTCGAAAAAGAAGTACGGAAACTGATTAACGAGTTAATAATTTTCCCTGCATTCCCGTTAATCGTACCGATTTGGGCTTAATTTACGCAGGTTTATAAAACTCTTTTCTTTATCAGATTTTAAAACTTGTATTAGATTCGATTTCGATAAAGATTCACTTTTTTTTTTTCCAAAATTTCTAAACGCTCCTCTCAATGGCCTCAAAATGTGTTTATCCCAAAATTATTGGCTGAACGCTCCTCTAATGGCATCACAATGTATTCTAGTCTTTTACTACGGTATTATCAATACCACCGTTTAGTATGTTTCACACAGGGTTGGAAAAAACCGAGTATAGAGGAATGTGTTACGTGCTGACGACAGCTCTCGTTCAACTATTAATATAAGCAGCACTTTCCTCAGTGTTGGAGGCGCGCACACATGTCCAACCTATCCCGAAACAAGGAAGCCGCTCTGATCGTCTACACATCTCCCTTAGGCTCTCACCTCCTTGTATTCTATCTAAAGATCTTTGAAACCCTCCTCCAACTCTCACTTCTTAGACCATCTGAACTCTCATTCTCTTCTTTCCAGATCGCCTGAACGGCTTTGTATGTTCAAGCTCTACTGGGCGATAACTTTCCATTTAAGCCGATTTTGGTTTTCCGCTCTTAGGAACTAAGGGAAGACTTGCGTGGTGGAGGCTTGACATATCCAAAGGAATTTGACCGGGGTATGGCACGCATCATTGCTCTCCAAAGCTCCCTCTTTGGGGTTTCCTCCTTCTCTTTGCTCTACTTATGTCTAGCTTTCTTTCAATCGCTAAACATTCGGCCTGGTTGATGGAGCGACTTCTTCTTTTTGTTCTGTCAAACAAAGTGGTGTTCCTTCAGGAGTTTTGTCTTACTCGCTACTTTATTCCTACTTTTTCGTTAATGACCCTTCTCACTGCACATCTAACTCTATCCACTCACATGCCGATGACTCACTCATTCTTCCAACTCATTTTAATTCTTGCCCAATCTTTTAACTTCTAGAATTGTCCTATCGTCTTAATCTTTCCGATTCTATTCTCGTGATCTAGATAAAATTTGACGGGGGGGGGGGGAGGGTCGTTATCAACCTTGTGTGTGAAATTCAATTCTTTGAAAACCCAACTGTCAGGAAATCTCCCACTCTGGTTTTTCTGGCTTCGCTTGTGACCCTCTGGGTTTCAAACGCCGGTTCCCGATGCACGTTGGCTGGTCGTTTGACCGCCATGGTGCTCGTGAGGCTTTTTCTTTTTCTTCTCCGGCCTTTACTCTTTTGCTCCGTGTTCCGTCTCGGTCGCTTTTTTCCGCGCTTGCCTATGGGTTCCTCTTGCCCCTTGCATTCCCCTTTATTGTCCATTCGCTTGTTTACTCTTTTGTTGGGTCTCCTTGGGCCTCTGCTTCTCGCTTCTGAGCAGCCTTCGGCTTTCGGTTTGTTTCTTCGTCCTCTGCCCGGCGGTTCCTTTCGTTTTGCGGGCGCTCGCTCTCTCGCGCCCTCTGGGGTGACCTTGGTTTTTGGTCGCCGTGGGCTCTTTTTTCGCTGCTTTTCTCTTCCTTTCTTCCCGTCCCCTGTCTCTTTCTCTATCCTTAGTTTTTTGCCTGGAGTGTCCCTCTACGTTTCTGGCCGGTCTGTCCCCGCTTGCACGTTTTTTCTTCTTTGAAGTTTATTCTGGTTTTTTTTTTCGCTCTGTATGTGGGTATTTTTTGTTTGCATTGTTTGCGTCATTACGGCCTGTTCTCTGAGGTTGCGAGGGCAAATGCACGTTTGGCCCAGTTGGGATGGTCTTGCTTTTGGCGCGTCGGACGGCATTGTCAGGCGTGTTGGGACGACATCTGGCGTTGTGACTGTTCATGCCGGATGGCTAGGTTTGCTATTTCGTCTGTTTGGCGTCTGCTGGACGTTGGCTGCAGTTGTCCTCCCGTTTGCATTCATCTCTTGTGTTGTGTGTGCTCGTGTTTGTGTGTGTCGGTGTGTGGTGGTCCGTGTTCCGCATGCGGCGGGGTTGGTGAGTCTGCCAGTTCGCCTCTATAAGATTGTTCTCTTTGCTAGGGCGCACGGCGCCACGGCCCTTCTTGCGGAGGCCGTTGCGACTTGTCGACTAGCCGGCCTCCTCTTTTCGGCCTACTTTGTCCTTTATTTATTATTGCTTTGTCTTTTTTTTTTTTGGCTGGGTTTAACCGGTGATTCAATGGTTACTTGGGTATCCTCAGCGTCTTGTGGACGTTTTTTCTGTCTATTTTTTCACTACCCGTTGTTTTTCCTTGAGTTTTGCACTCGATTAATGGGAATATAAATCTGGGTTCCTGTGTGGGGTCTCGCAATCTCTAGCATAACCCTCTATGGGCGCCTGTTACTTACGGGGGTTTGCCGTTGGTACTCTATTGCCTGCTAACCGCGTTGGCCTGGTATTGCCCCCTGCTGACATGATTTGTACTTCCACACATCAAGTCCTAACATTGCATTTGGGGCGCTGTTTCTGGTGGCACCCGCTTCCTTCTTCTTTCGGGCTACTCCGGTGGCCTTTGGGCGCGTAAAGTGTCTGGTCATTTTTTTGGCCCTTCTGCCGTCCGCGCTCGGCTGCGTTCTATCTTTCTCGGCATCTTTCTCGCCCGCCTCTCTTTTCTCGGTCTCTGCCGGCGGCGGGTCTGGTTCTGGGTTTTTTGTTTCCTTGGGGTTTTCGGCTGGGCTAACCGTTCAGTTTCTCCCGGGATCAGGGACTCCCCTTCTTCGCCTGCTATTGTTATCCCCTCGCACCTCTTTCTCGACTTCTAGCTCATTTTTTCATATATTTTTTTCTAAGGTCTATGGTCGAGTATTCGGGTGTTGAACCTGGTTGTTGTTTTTTGCGTTCTTGGCGCGTTTGTTGTTGTGGGGTGTTCGCAAGGGCCTGACGCACACGGCGACGGTGCTCGCGTTGGTGAAGTGCGCGCCCCGGAGGTTCTCAACCAGCCTGCCTCCCCTTTCTTTTTTTCCCCTAGCTCTCTGTGCGGTACTTGTCTAACCAACTATGCCTTAGCGGGTCTGCCCTCGCTTCATGGTCTTCCCGGCGTGAACTTTGCGCCGCTCTTTCGGGCAATAAGACACCACGGTGTTGCCGGGGTTGGGGCACTCCTAGCCTATTTTCATGTTTACATCCCGGTTTCTACGTTACGGTCTCCGGCTTCCCTTGGGCGCGTGTGGGTTGAAGGGTGTTGGCCTGATCTGCCCTAAGGTTTCCGTTGTTCCGCGGGCAGGAACGTGGGGTCTGGCCCCCAACACATCTGGCCATGCCTCCGCAGGAATGGAATTTACAGACGCAGACGGTGCTAGCCCGACGATGCTTGGACCTAGAGTGTGCGTTTCACCTTCCGGTGTCGGGCGCCGTGCACGAGCGCCGGCGCTGCTGCCGCAGACCGCACTTCCCCTAGTCACCATAATTCCCAACCAAATTTTGCAGTCAGTGGTTTTCCAACACCTGTTTTCCACACACTCTTTAACACGTTTTTCTGAGAATTAGTAACCTCACTAATAGTATGTCGTTGATGGTTATGGTTTCCTCCTTTCTTCCCCTCTTATACTTTGACTGGTCTTTAAGGTTACTTGTCCCACTTCCATTTTGTTCTCTGGTTTCAGAACAACTACTTTCTTTTTTAAAAAAAGGTTACATGATGACAGAACAATGAAGAATGATATATTTTTGAAAGAGTTTGGAGGTGTTTGAATGCTTTTAATAATGAATTTGATTGGTCTAAACATCACGGGTTGATTATGGTTCCAAAAGACAATAACAAGTTTAAGTAATAATAACATATGTATTAAATATTTGGATAATTATTTTTTTTATTAATATTATTTTATACTATTCTGTACTATGTTTTCGAATAAAGAAGTTTAGAAACTATCTAACAATCGTAAATTAAGAATATAGAGACAGTTTACTTATTATCTTCTATCTATCTATTATCTAATCTATCTATCTATTTTATCCTATTGATGCTAATATCTATCTAATCTATATGTATATCATATATTACTTGTATAATATTTGAAAGCTAACGTATAATATAATTATATTAGAATATAATATGTCAAATATCATTAATTTATTATAATATAGGTAGATATTATCTATAATTTCTATATATATTTGTAGCGTTCACCAAAGGTGAGATAACAAGGTTTGTTAGGACACATGGTCAAAGAACATTTTTTAATTGTTTAAGATAGCAAGGAATGTTTTATATTGTCACTAAGGAGATCGAGAGAATGTGAAAGAGATGAGAAAAGTATCTAAGAACAAGAGATGTTTTTAGAGAGGGAGGATTATTCTCTTGAAGTTATGTGTGATGTGTTTTAAGGACTTGACTTCCACCCAAGGTTGAAGAACGACCCCCCCACGCAATTCTATCTAGATCAGCGAGAATAGAACTGCGGAAAGATTAAGAGGAGAAGCAATTCTAGATACAGGGAGCAGAATTGATTATGAGTTGAAGAATGAAGGTGAAGGGTTAAGTCATGAGTGGATAGAGTTTGCTGTGCAGGTGAGAAGATCATTAACGACAAAGTGGATAATAGGGAGATAACAACTGAGGGAACCCCACTTTTGGACAGAAAAGAAGAAGAAGTCGCTCCCCATCATAGCCGATGTTAGCGACTTGAAGAAAGCTAGACATAGTAAGCAAGGACAGGAGGAAACCCAGGAGGGCTTGGGGAGGCGCATGAGCGTGCAATACCCGTCAAATGCTTGGTATTCCAAGCGCCATACGCAAGTCTTCCTGTAAGTTCCTAGAGGGAAAACCATAAATCGGTTA
>JABUQX010133787.1:0-2500 GCA_015478945.1 Trachelipus rathkii
CGATAATTATTCTGTTTTCAAATTTAATTTTTTCGGAATTTTGCACTTAGACTTCGACTTATATATTAGTGATCTACCTATTAGTGAGTAGCGTCAATATATGACGTCCATATGAGTGAGGTATTTTTAAACGTAGTAATCTCAAAACTAGGATATATATAGTGACTACAAAAAAACTAATAATAACTTATATCTCACTGTATGAGAATCAGCGTGATAATTGTTCTATAAAAATGGAAAAAAAATTTGAATTTTTATTTAATATTTTTATTTTTTATATCTCGAAAACAACGATGCTACAGAAAACTAATTAACATTCGTGGAATCAGCGTAGAATTGTTCTAAAAATGTAAAAAAAATTTTTGAAATTTTTTTGGAGATATTTTATTTTTTTTCTCGAAAACTACGAAAGCGCTACAAGAAAACTAATAACAATCGTGGAATAGCGTAAGAAAATTGTTCTAAAAATGGCAAATTTTTTTTTTTTGATTTTTGGGGCTATTTTTATTTTTTTTCTCAAAAACTACAATAGCCTTGTGTATATATATTAGGTTGATCCCAGTTTACTAGAAGGCAGGGTATCTTATTTGAAGAATAAAAAATCAGCATGAAGGCTCCAGACAACGACATTGGGAAATCTTTAATAACAAATTAATACATTTCGGAACACATCAGTTTTTATCATCAGGCTATAAATGATAACAAATAATGAAATAAAACAGACAAAAATTAATCAGAAAAATATTCAATCGGTATTACATTATGATCATTAACATGTCATTATTAAAGTATATTAAATAAATGAACAAATACAAAACACACAATCCTCAGGAGCAGTACAGAACAAAAATATTATCAGTTAATTAAATGGTAATAAATTTTATTTAATTAAAGGGAAACTTATTTAAATTTGAGAGGTGTAAATGACCAATCCAGGATAAAACACTCACCAAAATATTATAGCTAGAAGCTAAAAACAAAACAAAAAGGCGGCATTAATTAACATCGGGAAAACTTCCTGAAGACAGGTCAAAATCAAAGCAGCTGTAACTTAAAAGGACCACTGTCGCTATTGAGAGAAGGTTTAATGTTGGCAATGTATAGGGATTCAAAAATGTGTAAGTTGGTTGGTAAACTGGTTTGTGCTAATATAGAGAAATTTGTATAATTAAAGGCGTGATCATGGGTGTGAGCATGGTCATGCATAGCGGAATAAGCAGGGGAATTCAGCAAGGAATTAAGGAATTAGTGCGGGTGGAGAAACCCCTGTGTTCATCGATTCTGACATTCTGTCGTAGGGTGCTTCCTACGTAAGCGGCGTCACAGTCGCTACATAAAAATTTGTAAATGACAGAAGAACGAAGAGAAATAGGAGTTTTGTTCTTGTGATTGCATAAGACGCTATTTTGTAAGAAGAGTTAAAGATTAATTTAATGTCTAATTGAGGGAAACTAATACGTAACAGATGGGAAAGATCTTTATATAGTTTGATATGGATGTGTTCGTAAAACGGCAGTGCAAAATATAATTTCAGCTTGGGAACAGTTGGGATAGGGGGTGGGGGGTCAAATTTGGAGTATAAGAAACTATTAATGTATTTATAAATAAGAGAGTGGGGAAAGAGATTAGAACTGAAAAAATTCAACAGGAAATCGAATTCATCATGCATTAGGTTGAAAGTAGACGTCAAGTGAAAAGCTCTAAATAACAAGGTTTTTATACTATTTTTTTTTTAATTAAAAGTTCACACCTCACGGGCATAGCCCTATTCAAGGAGGGGAACTTCTCTAGGTAAATTCTACCTAGGATCCGAACTACCAATTTTAGTGCGGGAAAAAAAAAAAAAAAAACCCCCTGCCATGCGACTCCGTCGCTCTACCGTTTGAGCCACGGTAGCGGCTCTACATTTAAAGGACAAAGGGATGTGGCTGAAAAAGTTTAGGCTCAGACCAGTGAAGGTTTTCTTTCTGTAAATCGTAGTTGAAAAATCTATTGCTGTTTTTTTAATAAATAGATCCAAAAAAAGGAGTTATTTGTCTCATCTTCATGCGTGAAGGTTATGTTAGGTAGCTGGAAATTTATGTAATTAAAAAAGTTTGGAATTTTGGTTTCATCTGTGAAAAGTAGAAAGGTGTCGTCCATATAACTTTTGTTTTGTAGAATGTAGGTTTGAATGAGGGGGGACATTTATCAAGCCAGACTTGTTCATGGTGAGTCAGATAGGCGTTAGCCAAAATAGCGCTCAAAGGCGAGCCCATGGCTAGGGAGTTGGTCTGGGCATATAGAGTGTTACCAAAAAAGAAGTACGTGTCTTGAGTAGCAAGTTTTAAAAGTGTACTAAATTCCTTTTTGTCGAAGCCATTGAACTGTGAGACTGAGCAAAAAATACTATCGAGTAGGATATTGATGGCATCATTAATAGGGATGTTGATATAAAGAGATTCAATATCGAAACTTGTCATGTGATCATTCTGTAGATTAATACTATAAAGCCATTCTT
>JABUQX010133787.1:12500-20000 GCA_015478945.1 Trachelipus rathkii
GAATGAATACAGTCACAGAAAAACACCCGAAAACAACGTTTTAGAGGGCAAAAAAGCTACAGTTTGGTGTTTATAGGGTCAAAATCGGCTGAAAATTCCGAATTTTATGTACATTTTTAGGGGGAGTGAAAATAGGGCTCAGCCCGAGCCAAACATTGGCACCTGCCCAAAGCATAAGTTAAGTGACCTAAGTTTAGCCTTGTGTTTAGATTTACAAAGTTCTATGCGCTTTGAAATGAGTAACGTGAGTTTATTTATTTGTCTCGTCTTCATATATATATATATATATATATATATATATATATATATATATATATATTATATATATATAATATTATATATATATATATAATAATATATATAATATATATATATATATATATATATATATATATATATATATATATATATATATATATATTGTATTCAAGATAAAGTGTGAAATAGTGAAGTTAAACCTAGATTGCATTTTCTGAAGAAAAAAAAATAAGAGAAATTAAAGAAACCGAATTCGGGATTCATGGTTAGCATTTATATCGATATTTCTTTCGGAACTAAATAGATTTTTTTAAATCTTTTTTATTAGATGTATTTCTTATTGATATATGTTGCTGAATAATGTAATTTCCATTGTAATATAATATTTAATATCATTTTATATCATATTTTATATTTTATGTAAATAACTTGTATTTTGGTACGATTTGTAAGCACATATAATCTCTTATCCTCTCTCTCTCTCTCTCTCTCTCTCTCTCTCTCTCTCTCTCTCTCTCTCTCTCTCTCTCTCGACTCAGATGTCACGACTCGAGCCAAAAGCATCGAGAAAAATTAGTAAATGGTAAAAAGTAATTTATTTAACTTTAAGTAAACGACTCTTTTTATATATTTAAGATGATGCTTAATTAAAATTAACCAAAAATTTTCAAATTGTTTCACTCTCCCATTAAAGAGATAACTATAAAAGAGTTCGAACTACTTATATTGCTGGTTCGCCAAGTCTCGACCTACCAAAGCGTAGTATGGAGGCGACTTCCGATAGAGAAAACTGCAATAAGCTAGTACCTGTTTATATTTAGGTCTCGCAACGTAAAATGGAAGTCATTACGTGAGACTTTAAAGGAACTTCAACAATTATATTTACCTGCGCAGTGGGGGAACAAGAAGACGAGATTAATCCCAACACTTCTGCCAATTATATATATATATATATATATATGGTTGTTTGGTTTAATATAGCATAGCAGTATATATATATATACTATTGCTGGTTGGCTAAGCAATTAAAGTTAAATGAAAATATTAAGCTATTATTTTTTTATATATAATATATATATATATATATATATATATATATATATATATATATATATATATATAGTTAAGTATATATATATATATATATTCGTACATTCAAAATTTCCCTTACCATATAAAAATAAAAATCTGAGCTATAGTTTAATTGCTGTCCCTTTAATTAAATTAATTGTTACTCTTACTTTTTTTTTTTCTTTTCGGCGACTTCAATTTTTTTTTTTTTATCCTGAAAATCAATAAAACGTCCGATGTTTGTTGTTTCTGCATTTAATAAAATCTTTATAGAAATAAAGTCTTTGAGCTCTAAGTGAATTAAACACTAATTTTTTTAACATTCTTCTTCTTCTTCTTCTTCTTCTTCTTCTTCTTCTTCTTTCTTTTTTTTCTTTTTCTTTCTTTTTTAATATAAGTGAGTAAAATTAAATAATTGAAGAATTTTAGTACGGTAACTATTATTATTATTATTATTATTATTATTATTATTATTATTATTATTATTATTATTATTATTATTATTATTATTATTTTATTATTATTATTATTATTATTATTATTATTATTATTATTATTATTATTATTATTATTATTATTTTTTTATCTTCTTCTTCTTCTTCTTCTTCTTCTTATTATTATTATTCTTATTATTATTATTATTATTATTATTATTATTATAATTATTATTATTATTATTATTATTATTATTATTATTATTATTATTATTATTATTATTATTATTATTATTATTATTATTATTATTATTATTATTACTTAAGTCGGGTCTCAATCCTGCATACAGCTGGTAAAAGCCATGAAAAATTAGGTCACAAACAGCTTACTAATTATTAATTATTGGCATAAAGATGAGCCTCTCATACACTCAATTTGGCTTAACCATAAGCCTCAAGGAGATCCTCTTATTTTTCTTACTGGAAAGTTATACAAAGTACTAAACGAAAAACAAACATGTGTACTATTACCATTAGATTTCTCGAAAGCATTCGATGTTCCACACAACCTACTCTTAAGCAAATTAGAAAGACTTGGTATCACTAATGGTTCACTACAATGGTTTCAGTCATACTTATCTGACCGAACACAATAAGTTCGTTTAGGAGAATCAGCATCCTCACCGCTTGAATTTCCCACGGTGTCCCTCAGGGCTCCATACTTGGGCCACTATTCTTTAATATATATACAAATGACTTTCAAAATTGTCACAATTCAATACACTCTCAATAGGCTGATGACACAGCAATATTAATATATATATATATATATATATATATATATATATATATAGTTATATATATATATATATATATATATATATATATATATATATACAGAGGTGGGCAAAATCACTAAATTTAGTGATTTTGAAAATCAAAATCAAAATCACTCCAAAACAGTGATTTTAAAATCAAAACTCAAATCACCTTTAGTCGGTGATTTGATCAAAATCACTCAAATCACCTCTGCATTTAAAGGATTTTCAAAATCACTTTTATTATATATATATATATATATATATATATATATATATTAATAAAGCATGTTCTAAATTTATATATATATATATATATATATATATATATATATATATATCTATATATATACTCTATATTATATATATATATATATATATATATATATATATATATATATATATATATATATATATATAATAAAGCATGTTCTAAATTTCATTAAACTTTAAATTTGCTTTTAATAAAACGAGCTGTTCGAATTTTTTATCTGAAAGTTTTGTCCTCTTGGGGTTGTTTATCATTCCTGCAAATGAAAAGAGCCTTTCTACGGGTGCTGATGATGGAAGAGGAGTATTATATTGTTTAAAAATTCTTAATACATAAGGATACTTTAGTAAAGATGATACATTTTTACTTGGGTCTTGAAAATAATTGAGTACTTCCAAATCTTCTTTGTTGTGAAGAGTTTTCGATGAACCTTCTAAAGATTTGAAGAAATCGTCTTCTCCACTGTCACTACATCTTTCTTCCATCTCCACATCTGAAGATGCTATTTTCCTTACAGATATTTGTAAGTAAGTTTTAAGTTGGGCTTTTGTTTCTTCTGTATTATCACATTTGTCACCCTTGACTAGAGACACCCACCTCAATTTAAAATATGGATGAGACACAGATGCCAAAATAGCATCCTTAATACCAACATCAAGATCTAAGTATTTTTGAAACCTAGCTTCATATCCTGAACGTATAGCTTTCAATAATGGTGAGCAGTATCTCAACTGTGAATTATTCGTTTCTATTGTCGAAAGAGATTCCTGGGTTACTAAAAGAGTAGGTATCAAACATCCATAATAACAAGTTTCCTCTTCCTGCAACTTATCCAAGGCAACAGCAATAGGTTTCATAACAACTACATATTCTTCTAAGAACTCAAATTCGTTTTCTTTAAATACAGGAAGCTTTAGCTCTTGCATTAATACGCTAATCTTCTTTCCAAGTTGTTGTATTTGAAGAATAGAATCGTACATAGAATTCCACCTCGTTGCACACGGATACAGAAGTCTTTTACCAATGATAGAATATATTATTTCAGAACTCTTGGGTTTTCCTGCTGAGTTCCAAAGAGCTGAGCATTTCCCCATAACTGCGTAGTTTAACTTACTGAATACTGGATTTTTCAATGCTTTGGCAGCGTCTGTTGTTGCAACCAAATTCAAAGTATGACTAGCACATCGTAAATGGCTTGGAAGGTTGAATAATCGTTCTTCAGGTGTGCCTGGGATTGACAATGTCAGCTCCGTTTCTTCATCATCATCCATCATTAGCATTTGAGCTTCTTCTTCCTGGTTATCATCTTCATCAGTGAGATTTATTATTCCAAACTCTTTGAAACACTTAACAAAATTTGCCCCATTATCTGTAACAGTAGCCACAATTTTCCTGTAGCCGATGCCTAGGTCTGTAGTAATATTTTTTTTTTAACTTCAATTTCCAACTGTATGAATGGGTTAAATGAAATAATCAATGCAATAATTGGTAAGCCTTCTAAGATCTTCATGAATCTAAAAAATATATTATAAATATATATATATATATATATATATATATATATATATATATATATATATATATATATATATATATATATATATATATATATATATATATATATATATATATATAGGTCCTATTCTGTTTTACGACTCCGTCAGTTTTATTTTTTTTTTTTTTTTTTTTTAATATATTGCTACTATAGGCTACCAACAATGAATTTCAGTGGTAACGGACATGATTCAAAAGTTCGAAGTATTTTTAAATAATTTTTAAAAATCACATTTATGTTAAATATTTTTTCAAAAATGAAATATCTCGAAAAGTACGACACTTACAGAAAAACCAATTACATATTTGGAATCAGCGTATAAGACTTATTATAAAATGTAAAAAAAAAAAAAAAAAAAAAAATTTATATATATAGGCCTATATTTTTTCATAAATGAATATCTCGAAAAGTACGACACTTACAGAAAAACCAATTACATATTTGGAATCAGCGTATAAAGCTTATTACAAAAATGTAAAAATAATAATAATAAAAACAGCAAAAAAAAAAAAATTAGGGGGCTCGAGCCGACGGGGACAGAGGGGGGGACGTTTTCCATACCCCGGAGGGGGTGGGAGGAACCCCAGTGACACCCAAATACCAAAGAGCGGGGTTGGAGACCCTCCCCGGAGGGGGAAATAGTCCTACCCTGTTCCCGGAAGGCCGAGAGACCCCGACTCCTGCCATATCTTTGCGGTTTACCCTTGGGTATTCCTTAGTTAAAAAAAAAAAAATTAAAACTGACGGAGTTGTAAAACGTAAATGGTCCTATATATTTTTGAATCATGTCCGTTACCACTTAAATTGATTGTTAGGATCATATACTAGAAATATATTAAAAAAAAAACAAAAAAAAATCAAAACTGACGGAGTCGTAAAACAGAAGAGGTCCTATATATATATATATATAAAGGTTCTTTGTGATTTCGCCAACCACTAATTTTGTAAGGTTGGTAGTAATATCATAATATTGTTGTAAAACAGAAAGAAAATAGTTTAAATCTCGCAAAATATTTTAAATCTCGCAAGCACTTATGGTTCGCGAAAAGGAAAAGGTTTAGTACACGAAGAAAAGACCATATATTAAGGTACATCCTTCTTGTCAATATTTAAAGTATCCAAAAGTGTTGAATATTCTTCTGAACTTCGTTTAAAATATTTTGTCCCTGGAGTTGTAGGAGCCTGCTTAAGTTCAAAGTGGTGTTCAGACATAACTTTCTTTACGAATTGTAAATGTAGGCCTGCGGAGAGCGACCTGCTCACTATGATGATGAAAAAGCGAATGGAACAAAATTCAAAGTGCGCTTGCTTTTATGTTGCGTAAGTTGACCGAAAAGTAATTTGTAAAAATTTTAAGATTGAGATAAAAGGTTGTGTTTTTTTTTTAACTTCAATTTCCAACTGTATGAATATGGGTTTAATGAAAGAATAGATGAAGGAAAATTTCTTGTGAATATTTCACGGAGTTACATAAATCAGGGAAAATGTTATTTAAATTAACTTTACATTTCAGTGATTTTAGTGATTTTCTTGATTTCTAAAATCAAAATCACATGGATTTTCGTGATTTTAAATCAAAATCAAAATCACCTCAGAACTGGTGATTTTCAAAATCAAAATCAAATCATGATTTTGATTTTAAAATCATGATTTGATTTTGAAAATCAAAATCATGCCCACCTCTGCCTGTGTTAATGTAGTATAGAAATAAGGTTCTGGCAGCAGGGTGGCAGCAGCAAGAAAGAGTTATGTTGCTATATATATATATATATATATATATATATATATATATATATATATATATATATATATATATATATATATATATATATATATATATATATATATGCAAACAACTTTCAATACATTCAATATGCTGACTACACTACAATCTTAATATCAGGCCGAGATATAGACACACTTAACTGCGAAGTAAACAATGAATTGAAAAATATTTTAACATGGGTAGACGCAAACGCACTCTCCCTAAACCTACAAAAAAAAAAGAACAAAAGAACCCTGTTCAAATAAATGTAAGAACAAAAAAATGTAATCATAATTCGGTCAACGCCTGCCAAGTTATAAGATGTTATCTTCGATGACAAGCTCTCTTTCAAAGAACCTATAAATATCCGATGCAAACTATGAGTTCCTTAAGTTATGAAACTTTGTTCCAAACTATATTTTAAAAAACCTTTACTATGGTCTTTCTTATCTTCAAGTACTCTACTGTCTGTCAGTATGAGGCCGTGAAAATGAATACTAGCTACAACATTTAATCATTATGCAAACAAAGATCATTCGATTAATATCAGGGTCTCGAAACTACTGTGAACCCACAAACCCACTAGTCAAAAATTGTCTATGCTAAAACTTCATGATATTTACGCCCTTTAAAGCCATAATGAAACTGTAAATGAACTTTGAACTAACATAATTATTTAGAATCAAATTGTGAGAAAAAGCAATGTCCGTAGCATAAATTTCTCTAACATAGAGTCCGAGACATAGCAAAATTCACCCTAACAAAATCTCGAAGGGAAATCTCATATAAGGGCATAGATGAGTGGAATGTTCAGGAGTCACCCACTCTCGGGTCTTTCGTAGAAATATCAAAAGCTTCTTATTGTCAAAATACTAACGCGCACATTTCTACCTTCCTTAAATTTTATTTCTACAACTAATGGTGATAATTACCTATAGCTAATATTATTATAAATATTGTTATAATATTTTTTTTCTTAATATTACCAACGATAATGTTGATAATTGTCTAACATTACGGTTACCAATATTAGTATTATTATTATTATTATTATTATTATTATTATTATTATTATTATTATTATTATTATTATTATTATTATTATTATTATTATTATTATTATTATTATTATTATTATTATTATTATTATTATTATTATTATTATTATTATTATTATTATTTTATTATTATTATTATTATTATTATTATTATTATTATTATTATTATTATTATTATTATTATTATTATTATTATTATTATTATTATTATTATTATTACTATTTCTCGCCAAAATATTTTATTATACTACATTGTTATTTTTAATGATA
>JABUQX010133788.1:5000-19320 GCA_015478945.1 Trachelipus rathkii
ATACCTGCCATAAAGCTTCCCTATTAACTATCATACGCCTGTTGTAAATCCATAAAACCTAAATACAATTTATTCTTCTTCTCCCTCATTTTCTCAATCATTTGTTTTCAATGTAAAGATTTGATCCACACATCCTCTACCACTCCCTAAGCGCTTGTTCTTCAACCAATCAGTCCCTCAGTCACTCAGCAGCACTCTTTCGACAAAAATACCAACATATACCTTCCTTACAACACTCAATAAACTTACCATTCCACTATAGTTCTACAGTTCCCACTGCTCCCTTACCCACCTGCAAGGGTACTGTACCCTTCTCCTCAATCCCTTGGAACTATAAGTCAATCAATCACCATCTCGCCTCCGCTCTTGATCATTTTTACTAGTAATTTCATCTACCTGCAGTTTACCATTCTTCAACTTTTCCCTCTACCCATTACCTCCTCTTACTAATAACCTCATCCCAAAATACCTATTCTTCAGCACCAAAACCCACAACCATTCACTAACACCTCATCATTACTGTTAAATTGTGCAGATTTTCTCGAGTGTTCTTTCCACACTCACATCCATTTCATCAGTTACAAGCTGCTCCATCCTATTCATTATTCTAAGCAGATTCCCCCTTATTCTCATTCTTAACCTATCGCTTCCTTCCAGAAGAAGAGCTTCCTATTCCTATATGTCCTCATTCATCCTCCTTTAAAAATTCATTACCTCTTGTTTTCTCCTACGTATGCACCTTTTAGTATTTCTTTCCTCCTTATATAATTCCAAGCACATCTTTCTTGAAACTTCATCATTTGCTTTTAGTACATTCAACCACGCTTCTTTTTACCTTTAAAATAGCTTTCATCACCTCTTCATTCCACCATTCGCTGTTAACATTCTTACTTCCCTACTTTAGCACATCCACACACTTCCTTTGCACTACTAACAATTGCTTCCCTTATTTCTAGATTTGTTCAGTATCAACTACGTTCACATTCAACTGATTTACTAATAGCGCTCTTACATACTTATCCTTATTGTCTTGTTCATAACTTCTCACTCTTAATTTTACCTACTTCCTTTTGTAACAGCTACAACTACTTATATATATATATATATATATATATATATATATATATATATATATATATATATATATATATATATATATATATATATATATATATATATATATATATATATATATATATATAAATCGTCAAATGGGGTAACCAGAAAAAAAAGTGCAATTTTTGTTTAAATAAGTGTAACTAAAAACTATAACACATTTATAGTTATAAAATATGGATATTTGCCAATCATTTAATGTAAGTAGATGCAAAAAATATTAATAACTTTTTAAAAAAGGGGTAGCAAAATTTTTGCTGGGGCAATCTCAGAAAACCAAAAAAAAAAATATAAATTTTACCCATTTTTGGTTTACACTAAGTGGAATTAGCTTCCCTGAAGTATTAGTAGCAAATAAGAATGATAAATTAGCCACATTACCAGATTTAGCCAATTTTTTTAAATCTGGCACCATTAGCTACTTTTGTTTTTGTTATTGCATGTTTATATGGGTTTCCGATGATGCCCTTAGTCAATTCCCATAGTTACAGAGTCAACTTGCCGAACCAGTAAAGGGTGTGGGTGGGGGGTTGGGCAACCCAAAACCAGGAAATGCTCATAGAAGGATGAAATTTGATGAGTGCATAGAAGAGAATGAATGAAATAATCCAATATATTTAATAGTGACCTGCTGCATATTAGGTCAAATGAGATGTCTTCATATGGTTTTAATGACGTAATCTCTAATTTGAAGGTTCTAAGACCCCTCAAATGAGCCTGGGGACTCCATGGAGTGGGGTCCCAACTGAAAAGCAGAGTGCATGGCAGAGATGAAGGAAGATGTGATGGAATGGAATTCTGAAATTACCCGGTTCATAAATATCAAAATGTATTTTATATGTATATATAGCTTAAAACTTGTACTACCAAAGACTGAGTGAGCAAATTTCACAATTTTTATTTTTCATACAGACCTTATAAATCGAAATTAAAAAATTCTTTCGAAAGAAAAACCAAAAATCTTGCTTAAATTTTTAAAAAAAATTTTTTTTGCAGGTCACTGCAGCTGTTAGGATACTAAATATTTTAGCTAAAATTGTTGTAAATTTTTTAGTTTTTTTGTAAAACAAGTAAAAATTCTGAAGTTGCCCCATTTGATGGTATATATAAAATTCAAAACCATCCATACCTGTGCCATAAGAACTTCACCATATGGTTCAAAGTATTCTCTAAGTTCCTTCTCGGTGGTCTTCCAAGGCAATCCAAGGACGATGAGGTCTGAGCATTTCTTAAAGCTCTCCAACCTCTTTGTTTTAGACATGGAACTTTCAAGTAATTCATCGGACTTTCGTTTATTTTCTGAAATAAAATTATAATATTTAGTAGTTCTGCCAATTGCTTACAAACAATGCATAACTTTTACACCAGACATACATCTCATTTATATATATATATATATGTATATATATATGCTGCTATATATAACATATATATATATATATAACTCATACTATATATATATATATACTGCTATATATATATATATATATATACTTCCATGAGTGGGAGAAAACATTGACAAGTGTCATGGTTGAAAGTTTAGTTCACAAGAAATCTAAAGATATGGTTTTAGTTAAAATCATATAACAATGAAAATTACAAGTAACATTCATGAACTAATAAAATAAAATCTGTCTATTATCAGCAGCAGTTTCTGCCTTTTAAAATTCTTCAATGAAATTTTGAAGTGTCATGAAGTTGCAATGTCTAACTGTACTTTCAAAAATTTATATATTATATATATATATATATATATATATATATATATATATATATATATATATATATATATATATATATTACACACACCCAGTATCAATTTCAATAAGCAAAACATTCTAGTCAAACGCTAAATTAACCTTACAGACCAAAAATCAAACCACTAATTTTAATACGATTCACAATATCCATACATTCAAATTTCTATCCTAATTCAATCTAGCTTTCTAACAAAAAAAATTTAAAATCTAAGTAAAATTAACCGAGCCTATTGAGAAGGCAAAACTAAGTAGATACAGGGGTGCCATGTAAGTTTTTCTGACCCTTACATTCCTCACTCAATACAAAAGTGCAAACCGACTATTTCATTCATGCATCATTGTGCGATAGTGCCAAACATTACAAAAACAAAGGTAGATAGACTATGCTTAGTTTCATTTGGCCTTTACTATATAAAATCTTACCACAAGATTAGCTAAAGATTTAGGACGTTTCAAGGACAGATTTTATTAGGAATTTTATATTTTTAATTAATTTTAAACTAATTTCAAAAAATTTACAATAATCACTACTTCTGGTGACCTAAGCTTTCATTGTGAAAGACTTTTATATCATTTTTTCTCCCACTTCTGGAAGTTCTGCCAAAAAATAATTCTTTTAATATCTTACTAACTTCCTAAAGTATCAAAAGCGTCCTCATATTCTTTATCTTCAATGAACGAATTGCTTCTATCTTGGTAACATCCTGAAATGACTATGCATGAAAACCAAAGAAATGGGCTGCCACATTATCAAAAAAAAAAATTTAATAAAATGAAATATCACAAGCATTTGACTTGGAAATTAGAATCTGCTACAATGGGGGTCACTAACAATTTATAATTTCAAACTCAAGTCAAATCCATGTTTTATTTCAAATCAATAAGAAAAAGAAAATGAAAGATGAAAGGTAACAGCTACAACTACTTATAATAGGTTCTTTTTAACAAACATCAAATATTCATTAAGCTGCAAAATGGTGGCCCATTTTAGTTTTCATTCAGTCACTTCAAATAGTTTCATTCACATTGAAAAACCTCCCCATATATATATATATATATATATATATATATATATATATATATATATATATATATATATATATATATATATATATATATATATATATATATATATATATAATCCTAAACTATTCTCCCCTACTCTACAAAATATACCCGTCATTCATATTCAGGAATGTACTTTTGTTACCATTCATAATTCCATAATTCTAAAAACACACACACATGCCATAATCATGCAAGGCAACAAATTTTACTGTTTACACTATAATAGTGCCAATTTAGTTTCTCATTTTAAAGGCATACAAGTAAATTCAAATATATCAATGCCTAATGGTAATAAACATCTTCCACACTTTGGGAAATCGTACTTGGATAACTTTTTAAGGCTAATAATGTTACTGTGGCAACCAGTAACAATTGAAAGCTAGATTTTCTAAACACTGATAAAATCAGTTTTTCAAATGTAAGATAATTTGAACCATATAAAGCTTGCAATAATTACTCGTAAATCAATCAAAAAATTTTCATACAAATATGCCAAGTTGTTCTTTCAAATGACAAATCAGAAATCATTTGCTTTAGCATAATATACAAGCTGTCATGTGAGTTACACAATATTGCTCGTTTTTCTTTCCAGTAAAATTTCATACCAAAGAACTTTAGCTGCAACTTATTCATTACCCTTTCAATTTCTTTATCCTGTCAGTTGCCAGTCATTGCACAATGATAAGATTTCACCCATCAGAATCTTTCTAAATCTGATACAATAAATTTCAAGCCTTAAATACATTATGGTTTAGAGAAAAAAAATTGGGTTCTAACATCCATTTGACAACAGTTGTGGATAGGATAGTGTAAGAGTAAGACTTGGTAGGAACTTAAAAACACCCTATTATATATATATATATATATATATATATATATATATATATATATATATATATATATATATATATATATATATATATATATATATATATATAAATTAAACTGACCATATGGAAGATATTCAACAAACCGATTAATTAAAGTTACGGAAATTTTCAAATATTTTTAGCTGGGGCAATTATAGTATAAACTGCAACAAAACCTAACTTTGCTAATGTTCATGAATTAAAGTGGGGAAAATTACATTATGCAAGGGAGTAGAGAAGACCTCAAAATGCTAAGAGTAATGAAAAAAAAATATGCAGGGGAAAAATCAAATGACTGAACAAACAGTTATATTAGAGATTGTAAAAAATTTGTCTACTTTTCTTAAATTAAAGTTTCATAGAAAGCCTAATTTTTGGTTGAAATTCTGCAAAATTTGGATACAAGTGGATTTAGAAGTTAAAATGTTTCAAGTATCATAAATCAATAAAATTTCGACCAAAAGGAATTTGTATAGCAACTTATATGAAAAGGCATCTTCTGTCCCAATATGCATTAAACAAAAAATTATCAGAATTGTCAACCTTTCCAAATTAATGAAAGTAATTTATATACATTTGTAAGAGATAAAGTGAAGGTATATGCCATTTAAAAATTTAAATTAAACTTCTCATTTGGAAGATTTTCCTTTCTTATGCTTGTTAGCCGAATACATAGACTTAAATCATACTTATATTCAAAGACTGAGCTTATACTATAAGTCACAAGCACTTAGTTGTTACACATTTGAAGGTGTCCCTTATATGAATTAACTCTTCAGTCTTTGTGGAATACTCTGCTGACTTTATTAAGGTGGTCAGAATTAGATTTCACAGTAAAAGTAGCTTTACTTTTCACTTTTTAAACTTAAATTTATACTAATATGGTAAGAATTTCTTTTTGCTTTTAATATAGTTTTCCAATAACTTATTTTATACTACAAATATAAAGTACTTATATTAACAGTTTAAAAAACTATAAGACCTTTTTAACAACTGCAAGATGTTCTATGGAAAAAGAGCCCCGAGCTGCAAGAATTTGGGTAGAGCTGGAGAAAATTTTTTTTTTTGGGGGGGTACAGATGAAGCCATACAATTTTAAAATGAGTAGCTTTCAAAGTGATGAAGCAGTGAAAAAATTTTTTCTTGCAAAAGTTAAATTAAAATTTATAACATTTTCTTTTAATGTAATGAGATGAAATATTCAAAGCATGTATAAATTAGTTGAGGGGAGAAGCACCTTTTAGATCATTTTGTATATTCCCCCTATTTTAAATTTTCTAGCAAAATATTTAAAAAATGAGTCTTTCCCAATTATGCATTCTGAAAATTTCATATTGATCAGGCAAACAGATCAAAAAAAAAAAAAAATTAAAAGGGATATATATGTTGTAGTTACTAAAATCAAAAGTTCAATCAGTTTTTAGATAATACCATCTTTGTATACTTCAAGCCTGAAGTCATTTCAATAAAGGGGTTTGGTCCACCACCCACAAATGTTAGGCACATGCTTTTTCAAATAAAAATAGAAGATTCTGAAAAATGCTAGATATGTTGCATCCATTTCCAATATATTTTCCATGATAATTATCTAGCAATAGCAAAATCAAGGGTGTATTCCAGGAGAACTGGAATAAATTTTAATTTAGGATTTTGAGCTTACCTATTGAATGTTTTTGCATATGTAGTAATCTTTTATTCTATCATGGGGTTGAAAATAGAGAATATTAAAATAAAAGGGTACCCTAAATTAACTCTTATTTGTATGCTATAGGAAGAATAAACGAGTGTAAATACATATTCAGTTAAACAATGTGATCCATCTGTCAATTTCATTCATCCACATGGTCCTGCAAATTCCTTTTCTTGGCCTTTAAATAGGGACATGCTGGATTCCTGAACAACATGTACTTGCAGTCCTTCCTGTGTCAACAACCACACTCACTGGATGAAATTACACTTTACAAGAATCTGCAATTAAATTTAACAAAACATTTCTCACAAGGTGCTAATGACTTGCCATAACTTAGGACATGTCTAAAGTGTTCAATTCAAATCTGATTTGAATTTATAGTATTTGTTTTTTTGTTGTTCAATGCACTCTGGCTTGGGATCCATTAAGACCCCCACAATCAGGGCTGGGAACTTGGAATAAATAACCTATATTCAGGCTTGGGAACCCGTCACAAAGAAACTCACCACCAGTGGCTAACTTACATGGCTATCGGACGTGACCTCTTGGTAATGGTTACTAGTTAAAGACTAGTGGCATATCTACCATGGACCAAAGCATGAACATGTGTACTTACAATGTTTAAAACTGAAAAATTTTACTTAACTGTTAATTTTTTTAACCTTATTTCAAAGGGTACCAACAAGAAACTTAGTGTACACTTTATAGAGAAAAATGTGCTCTTTCATATTTAATGTTGGCAAAATCATGAAAATCATTAGAGATAAATTTTTGCTCAAAAATAGGTAAATGTGGCTAAAAAAAATATGGGGTATGCTTAGACTAACATAAAAAAGGTATTATTGGTCCACTTGATGTGGAATGAAAAATGTATTGTAATGAAAAATAATAAAAAATGTATCTTAATTTCATTAACTTTAGGGTAAATACACTGCAATATAGGGTAACCTAACCAAACCTAAATTAATCTAACCTAATATTAATGGAGTCCAACCTTTTATGAATATATATATATATATATATATATATATATATATATATATATATATATATATATATATATATAACATACTCTATAATAAAGCTGCTATATATATATATATATATATAACCTTATTGCTGTTATACCATTACATAAGTATAGCAAAAATTTAAAATTTTCAAATCTGCAACTAGGTATATTAGATTTCCATAATCATTCCATAAAGTTATAAGAGGATACTGGTAAAGTGAAAGATTGCCATAGATCTGGCAGGCAGTGTCAAAGGCAGAAATTAAATGAAATCCTTTACCAAAATGTCATAAAACGCAGATAAAGAAATTCCATGTCACACTGTCAGAGAGGACCCAAGGGTTAGCAAAAGATGCACCCAAAATAAAGAAATGGAAAAAGTCTAAACACCTATTGGATGAATATGCGCAAGATTCTGACAATTTTCTTTAACAGATGAAAAAATCTTGTAACATGGAATAATGTAAAAAAATATGGATGTATGCTACATCTAACAAAGAAGAAGCAGTACCACATGTTCAAAGAGATCCAGCTGTGATGGTTCATTGGATCATTATGATGATGGGGTCAACTCCTTTGTGAAATAAAAAATTCCACTCACAAAACTCTGAACAAAATCTCCAGTCCCAAAAAACCAATGCAATAAAAATCAGCCATAAACCCACCAATAGGAAATTAAGCAACTTAAAAAGGATAAAACCCAATCAACCCCCCCCCCCTCCTCCTTTATTTGCTCCCTTAGGAGTACTTATATCAAAAGACCAGAATCAATATTCAACATTCACCTCAAACACCTGGGAATCGAAGCCCTAACAAAATATTTTACATTGCATGGCAAACCAACACCCTCCCACAATTCTGCAAACCAAACAAAAAAAATTCATGCGAGTGATTTACGGCATCTGTTTAGCTACACACTTAGAAATTATATAATTCTTGTTAGTGTGGGTGAAATAATCCAAGAAATGAATTCCATGAAGAGTTGAATCGCTGGATGAAGAATCTAGAACTACTTGATAAATAAATGGAAAATTAGAGGTATGTTGACATAATTTTGTTTATAAAGGCTACCTTAAGCATGTTATATTTAATCAATAGGTGTAGCGGCTATGTTTAATGTTGATTCTAATATTAGGGCTGGTATTGTGAAGGAGGACATTCTACATGTTTTTATTTATTTATTTTTTTTTTTTTTGAATTGTTTATTAAAATGGTAAATGAAAATGAAGGTGTGTGAAATGTATATAGCTAGACCTTTACTTCAGTGTGAATACATATGTATGCAGGCTCATTTTGAAAGAAGTCTTTTGTCCTCTAGGAGTTGTGCAGTTCCACAATTACAAAGAAGGTAATATGGTAATCGTTTTGCTGGTGTGGAATTAAACTTTACGTAACTAATGCATTAAAGACTCATAAACTTATATAATTGTACAAAATGGTAATAAAAAAAAATTCTTTGGAAGTTTTTTACTGATTAGCTATATAATTAAATCAATAAGGTTTAAATTGTTATTCAATATTTCGATGTTTTTTTTTCGATACATTGCGTAGTTATGAGGATATTGTTGTGAACCATACGTATAGTCTGTTCGAAACATAGTAAAGAGTTAACACTGGTGGGCAATTTTACATTAATATTTGGTAATTAATTTCCAATACTGCCTCTAGACAGATATTTTATAAAAATCACAGCATAGACTCTAAAAAAATAGTAAAGAAAAGAAATACAAAAAAAAATTATTTTCGTCTCTTTAGGAAAAAAAGTTAAAAACTTCCAGTTGTAAAAGTAATACCTATAGGAATTTGTTATTAAAAAAAATAACGGAAATTTTTTTTTTTTGAAATCACAGGATATACTCATAATTACAAAAATAATAATGATATGTTAGTGAAAGCGAAAATCGGGAGTCTCTTTAGGAAAAAAAAGTTACAGCCTCTGACAAAGTTTAAAATTTGCCCATAGCTTCTTATAATAAAAATAGTTGGGCTTCGTGCTCGGTTTATCGGGCCATCTACAGTTCAGGTTATGATAAGATTGTGTTAATATCTACATAGATTTCTCATTGTGTATAGCTCGACAAACTTATCATGAACCTGACTTACGAGGGCCTGAAATGAAGACCATACAATGGATCGATAATTTATTGAAAAGGTCTATGTGATTTTTAAACAAATTTGAGATGCTGAAAACTTTTTTCCAAAAAATTAAGAGAATTACATTTTTTTTTATTCTTCATTACTATTTTTTTAGAGTCTTAGGCTGTGATTTGTATAAAAATCTGTTTAGAGGTAGTTAAACAAATAATTTACAATAATTTTCAAAAATGAAATATATTGTTTATATTACGGTATAGCTATGTAAGCTTTAAATGTGTTTATGTAAATAATATTTATGAAAAATTGTAAATAAAATTTGGTATCATATATAGTATATATATTAGTATATATATATATATTACCCCCTAATATATATATATACTATATATATATACTATATATATATAAATATATATATATATATATATATATACTGAATATTATTGGTAATTATTTCCCATAACTGCCTCTAAACAGATTTTTATAAAATCAGCAGCAAATTACGCTTAAAAAAATAGTAATGAAGAAAAAAAAAAATATTGTCGTATCCATTTTTATAAATGAGTTATAAACAAACAAAGTGTAAAAAACCTATAGATTTGTATTAATAAAAACGAAAAATTTTTTTTTTATTAAGATCATAGTATATAAGGTTGTAAACGATAATAATTGGAAAATAGTGAAAAGAAAAACGGCAATCTGTGTGAAGCTGCTTATAAAGTGGTGGCCTTGAAAGTTTAAAAATTTCGCCATAGACTTTCTTATAATATAAATTAGTGGCCTCTGCTCGTTTTATGGCCATCCTAGTTCAGGTTATGATAAGATTTGTTAATTCTAACATAGATTTTCCTCTGTGTATACGCTAACCAATAACTTATCATAACCTGATAGAGGGCTGAAATGAGACCTAACTGGATGATGCATATTGAAAAGTTCTTGTGATTTTCTTAACAACTTTGAGATGCTGCGAAACTTTTTTTCCTGAAAGAGCGGACAATATTTTTTTTATTCTCATTACTATGTTTTTTAGAGTCTATGCGTGATTTTTATTAGAAATCTGTTTAGTAGGCAGTTATTGAATAATTACATATAATGATAGTATATAATATTTATAACGGTCAGATTTTGTTTAATGCCTCACAGTATGGTAACTAGAGAACGGCAGGTCTTACAGTAAAACAAATTATATATGATTTTAATACTGGCGAAGTTGAGATGGGATTTTTTTTTTTTTTTTTTGTTTTTTTTTTTTTTTTTTTTTTTTTTTTTTTTCTTTTTTTTTTTTTTAGCTATTTCCTACTAAACTATTTTAAAATTTATTTCCCCCATTAGGGTGGCTCTGGAGCAGAGCGGGGGAAAGCGGGGGGGACGCTTTCATACCGCCGGAGGGGATGGTGAGGAACCTCCCGCGACACCGCAAAAGCCAAGAGCGCGGGGTTTCCGGAGACCATCCCGAGGGGGGGATTAAGTCCCCCGTCGTCCACTGGGAGGCTGAGAGACCCTGACTCCTTCTATCTTTGGCGGTTTAACCTATGGTATTCCTTTAGTTAGAGTAATACCAAAGTGTTTTTGGAAGTAAATTATTCTTCTTTTTTTTTAACTAAAGGAATAACCATCGGGTAAACCGCAAAGATGGAGGAAGTGTGGGTCTCTGCCTCCCGGTGGACGACTGGGGGACTAATCCCCCCTCTCCGGGGATGGTCTCCGGAACCCCCGTCTTTGGTCTTTGGGTGTCCGCGGGGGTTCCTCCGCCATCCCCTGCGGGGTATGAAACGTCCCCCCTCTGTCTCGCCCGTCGGGCTCGAGCCGCCGCTAAATCAATGAACTGTATGAAGTAGATTATTTTCCATGAAAAGCTAAAAAAAAAAAAAAAAAAACGAATTAAAAAAAAAAAAAAAAAATCCATCTTAGAACTTCCCCTGCTTACCAAATCCGAAACTGTTTTACTGTAACGGACCTGCCGTTCTCTAGTACATACTGTAGCATTAAAAAATCTGACCAAATAAGATATTAATATATATATATATATATATATATATATATATATATATATACTATAATCTATATTAATATATATTATATATATATTTTTTAAATATATATTTAATTATTGTTGACTCCAATAATAAATATGGTACAGAAATAAACTAAAATTTAAATAAAATGAATTGAAATAAATTAATTTGAAACACATTTGCCTTTCAACTGAAAGACTACTTTATCTGCCTTAAGCAGCTTCACAAATTTTTCATTTAAATATATTAAAGCAGTATTAGAATTTAGTTGTATCGTGGTTGTATCTTCAACAGAAAGAATTCACCATTTTATGGATAGGCATTGGTGTCCAAATTATATGACCTATAGAAAATAAATTTTTTAAAGGTGAATATAAGTAGAGAAGTATTATATATTAATGAAAAACTGGAAATTCTACGAGTATGATATTAATTGGACATATAATAATATATATATATAATATATATTATAAGTATATATATAATAAGTGTAATAAAAGTGTGTAAATATGGCACGTTGTTTTTTGTGATAAAACTTGGCAAGGTGTATGGTGGGAATATAAAAACAATCGATTTCTTTTCTTAAATAGATATGTTGACATTACGTTAAGCCCAACTAGTACCAACTTAATTTTATATTTTCAATAAAATATGAAGAAAAAAGAAGATGGTGCGAATTGCGTTTGCCCGTTGATACATCAATATTTTATTATTTACAAAAGGAATATTTAAATAAATATCAAAATTTATTTTAATAAAAAAATGACGTAAAAAATTACAAATATTTAATTAAAAAAATAATAATAATTTGAAAACAATATTTTCTTATGTTATGGTAAAATAAACAAAGTTATTTATATATATATATATATAGTATTTATACCTATAAATTTGTATATAATATATATTTATATAATATATATATATATATATATATATATATAATCGTGTAATATAATATATCTATATATATATATATATAATATATATATAGTTTATATATATATATATATACAGAAGAAATTATATGTAGATATTGTAGGATTTTAGTATATAAGGATTATATATCTCATTAATTAACTAAATTTTTAACTCTATATTAATATATATTAAAATATATTATATATAGTATAATATTGCATTTCTCAAACATAGCACTTTCTTTAGAACATTATAATATGCATTTATAATATATATAATATATAATACAATATATAATACTGTATATAGGTTAATAATAATATATATATATAAATATATTATATTATATATTATTATATATAATTAATAATATATATATTATATAATATCTATTACATACTATACTAACTATTTATAGACATACTGTTATTGTAAAAAGTTTTACGTTAATGGTAAATGATATATATATATATTATATAATATATATAATAGCTTAATATATATATATATATATATATATAATATATATGCTGATATCCTAACTCTCTAATATATATATTATACATATATGTATAATTAATAATATATAATATTATATATATATATATATATATATATATATATAGTATAATATATATATATATATTATAATATGATATATAGTATGGGTTAATCATTTTTGCGTACAAAATAATGGAGTTGGGCAATTTGAATATTTTTGAAATCTGTTTATATTTTGCATGGCGTTAATGTTATCGCTGGAAAGTTCAAAACCACCGTTCATTTTTTGTAGAATTACTCTGGTTGTAACAGGGGGAGCCAAAATGTTTGACCAGGTGGGGCAAAATTTATCACTTAATAGAGGTAACATTTTAAGTCATATCTCTATATTGGTAATTCTTATACAAAATTTCATAGAGAGTTATTTGTTAGGGATACTTTAAGGTACATTTGGCCTTTCTGGTTTTTTTGGAAAATTTCACCAGGAAAATGAATCCGAAAAGTTGTGTTAAAAATCGATAAATTTTCCAATTTTCTCAATAAGTGTATTATTAAAAAGAAGGAAATAATTTAACAATATAAAATTTTGTGTGGATACATACTAAAGTATGGGTTAACTTAAATCTTATTTTGAAGTTTGGTAAATATTTTTAAAACAATTTACAGGGTGTCCAAAAATCAATTTTTCGGAAAATAGGTAACTTTGAACCTTAAATATTCGTGATGGCTAAGTGCTGAAAATTGACATTTCAATTTACGACTAATATGTGTTCTTTGCACGCTAGCAATTTGAACTTTGTATTTGCTGGTTTAAGAATACAGGCATTGCAAAACTGCAAAAAATATATTTTTTTTTTTAAGTTTGTTATAATAGCTATTATTATAGTTATTATAAGTTCAAGACAATACATAGACAAATGAATTAGTGTGGATCAAGGAGAAATGAAAACAATGGTAAAAAAATTTGAATTTTAAGGTTAATATACATAATGCAATGTACCATTATATTCTACTGTATGAAAAAATGTAATAATAAATTTTGAAAATTGAATCTATTATATATATTGTTGCGGAGAGAGAAGCACGCTGGGACCGAACAACTCGTACCCGACTGGAAGGTGTCTCTCTCCACTTATTTCTCGTAGAGTCAATGGTCGATGAAGATTGAATAATTCGAAAGTCAAAAGAATAATAAGAAGTAGATAGTATTAAAGTGATGTTCGATAGATGTGGTTTGAATGTCTTAGTAAGCACAGGCGAATCCATTCTGC
>JABUQX010133789.1:0-16322 GCA_015478945.1 Trachelipus rathkii
CAAGTAATTGACTATCTTATAAACTACCTTAAAAATAGTACGTATCAAGGTTATATATATATAATAATATATTATAATATATATCTATAGTTATATATATTATATATATGATATATTATATCCTATATATTATATATATATATATATTATATATATATATATATATAAATTATTATATAGTATATATATATATGATATATATATAATATTAATATATATATATATATAATTATATATATATATATATATATATATATATACGATCATAAGACTCTTGAAATCCTTATAACAATAAATCCACAGAAATGCGAAAAAACAAAAAAAATAAAAAATATTAAACAAAATGGCTATTTTTTTTGGGGGGGAGCTGGGACTAGTATATATATTATTTTATATATTATTTGTAAGGTATTACACGGCAATGTAGGGGGCTCCGAGCCGACGGGGAACAACAGGGGGGACGTCTTTCCATACCCGAGGGGAGGGGCGGAAGGACCCCGCGACACACAAATACGCCAAGAGCGGGGGTTTCCGAGACCCTCCCGGAGGGGGGGAATTAAGTCCTACCCCGTAGTTCCGGAAGGCCGAGAGAACCCCGACTCCTGCCATCGGTGCGGTAATACCCTTAGGGTATTCTTTAGTTAAAAAAAACAACAAGAATTTAATAGAAAAAGTCTAATTTTAATTTCAACGAGTAACCGTATAAAAAGTCTCTAAATAGGCTTTCTATTTCATATTACTATAATTATTAACAATAGATTTTTTTTTTTTTTCTTTTTTTTTTCTACATTTTCTAACAAAATTTTACCAGGATTTCAAAATGTATTAAATTTTCACTTTTAGACACTACTCTTGCTACTTCATATATATTATATATATATGTAATATATTATAATATGATATATATATATATATATATATATATATATAATATATATATATATATATATATATAATTATATCATATTAGTAATATATATATAATATAATATATATTAATATATATATATCGAATATACCACCACACCATTTTTCAAAAATACAAAAGCAAAATTTCCATAAATAAACATTGCTTTTTAAAGGTAAACCGATTGACAGTTTCTTAGAAAATTCGCATAATTTTATTTAGTCTTCAAAAAAAATCGTCTGAGGAGGGTCCAGAAAATTAAGGACCGAAAGTTGACGACAATTAAAAACTAGTGAAGACGATTGTAAAATCAAACCTTAATTTAGATTAGTTTATAATATCTTTGTGGTCGTGTAAATATTAAAAGATATTGCTTTTTATATATATCATTTGAAATTTTTTTTTTTATAAATATATATATTTTTATATCACGTTGTCATTATTAAGATTACTAATTGATCGACGACGTCTTTACGGGTACCATCCCGTAACCTCTAGCATTTAATGGATTGATCCTTTTATCACTTCACTGTATCCAGAATATCTAAGCTTGGTAGTCCTGATCATGGGTTATTAGTGATATTAGTTCTAGAACACGGTGACGCATCAAAAGATTTGAAAAAGGAACGATGTTTCGGCAACGCTACGCTTTTTAAAAATTCGTTAACGTTTTTTTCCTGTTCTTCGTACAATCATACACACGGAGACTCTGTGTTGATCATTTTTTATTTTTATGAAATGAATTTAGTTTTTCCAGATATATATATATATATATATATATATATGGAGATATATATATAAATAAAAATTTTGATTTGAGATATTATTAACACCATAAAATTCTAAATCGATGACATTTTATCAACCTTTATGGACATTAGGATGAGTCAGTACTCAGTTGCAGAGTCGCCTTGTGTTAATTAATGTGTTTCACAAGTGTCAATATCGAATATCATTGGAAATTTCGAAAATTCCCTATGCCGCGTAGGGAGTAGGACCCAGTTCTTATGTGATAACTAAGGTGTTTATAAGATATAGATAGCAAGTGCATTTGTCTAATTTGCGGTGAACAAGTAGCTGTTCAGAAAAAATATAATATTGAGAGGCATTTCGTGAGTAAGCATAAGACATATGAAAATTTGAAAGGTTCTGAACTTTTAGACAAGATAGCCTCCTTGAAAGAAAATCTAATCAAAAGACAAACTTTTTTTAAAAGGCCTTTTCTTGAAAGTGAGTCCGTAACTCGAGCTAGTTATGCGATATCCGAAAAAATAGCTAAGAAACTGAAGCCACATAGCGATGGGGAATTCGTGAAAGAAATTATACTTACTGCTGTTGAAAATTTATACCCAGAGAAGATTACTTTGTTTGGAAATATTAGCTTATCAAGAAGAACTGTTTCTGAGCGTATTAAAGAAATTGCTGGCGACATCGAAAATTCTCTAAAATGTGATTCTGCAGAATTCGTGTTTTATTCATTAGCCATTGATGAGACAACTGATCTATCTAATACTGCTCAGATGGCAATATTTATACGTGGAATAACTGCAAAATTCAACATTCGGGAAGAATTTCTTGCCTTGAAATCAATGCATGGAACAACTAGAGGAGAAGATTTATTTCAAATGGTCGACTCAGCCTTAAAGGATTTTGATTTAACTTATGAAAAATTGAGTGGTCTTGCAACAGATGGCCCTCCATCTATGGTAGGTCATGAAAAAAGGCTCGTAGCTCTGATTAAAAATAAATTTAAGAAACGTCTTTTGAATCCAAAAACTTTAATTGTGTGTCACTGCTTTATTCATATGGAAAATTTATGTGCGCAATCTCTGAAGATGGGCAATGTAATGAAAGTTGTAACTAAGGCCGTTAATTTAATAAAAAGCAAAGGATTGAATAATAGGGAATTTAAGGAGTTTCTAAAAGATCTTGAAGCTGAATATGGGGATTTATTGTACTATTGTGAAGTCAGGTGGTTAAGTAAAGGCCAAAGGCTTAAGCGATTTTATGAACTGAGGAAAGAAGTTAAAATTTTTATGGATATCAAATATCTTCCTATTGTCGAACTAGAAGATAAAAGTTTTAAAGTGATTTAGCATTTTTAGTAGATATAACCTCATTTAAATAGTTTCAACTTGAAACTACAAGGCCCGAATGATGTAATAACCAATTTCCTTTCTCATATCAAAAGCTTTGAATCAATGCTTCGTTTATTTGTCACACAATTGAAAAGGAAATGCTTCACACATTCTCCTCCTCTCAATTCCTCTAATGGTCAATTATCACTCTGTTAAAAATCATGGGATTACATCATCAAAGACGATATTTTTATAAACACTATTTAGCATATTCCGCATCTCGCAGCCACATACTCGCTATTCCCAAGTCTGTATCTCCTACAAATAGTACTGTAAAATTCTCTGTAAGTCGGTTGTGTTGTTGATAGAAATTAAAAGATTAATGACCAGATCAGAGGCTAAATCTTATAAGCCAATATACTCATTGGCACATCCACATCCGCGTCCGGAGCACATCCGCATCCGAGAATGCTATCGGATGTCTCTATAGGTGTTGTAAATCTAATATTCACTCGCATTAGAAACGATCATCCACATGCGTGAAATGACATCTTGAAGGATGCATATTTTATTAATTCATGCCTCTGAGTCCTCTAACCGCCATCCTGCCATTCACATTCGATGCTACATGCTCTAACAGTCCCATTCTAAAATGTCTAAAGCTACAAAAAAAATAATGTCGCCTTGCATTAAACTGAAAATATTCTCCATAGAGACGAATATTCGGTAATACGTGTCCTTATCGAGATTATAAAGTTATGATCCGCATATGCATCCATATCCACCTCCGCTGTCTCACGTTACTGAGTTAAGAAATATGAGTCCTTTAAATCTGAAAAGTGTGCGGCGGATAGGCAGTGACTTGACAACATGATATTTTTTATAAATGCCAGTCTCATAATCCGCATTCCACAACGAATTCGAAATGTTTTTAATCACATATGTACTTGCCTTAACGAGGGCGTAATAAAACATGTAAGAAGGTGATACTTTTTGTCCACCACTAGTTGCGCATACATATCACATCCTATTTGCAGCATCCCCATCCATATCTACGTGGACTCATATCTGCTGCCTGCATATCCAATCTCTCGAAAATAGTATCGCACATCCTAAGCAGAAGATCACGTTCATATCTGGCATCCACATCGAATATTCTGTTATTTGATCAATACATTCGCCTATCATTTGAGTAAGATTCACAGCAATATATGCATCCACATTCCCATCATATGACTCCTACTCTCCATATCATGTGATCCAACAAATCCATGTCAGCACCACACCCATATACGTTTCATATCCATAAACTGCTATACCAGTAGTCCTCAGCACCATCCATTATCGTTATTTCAAATCATATCTACATCCACCATTTCCACAGATATCCAACATCCATATCTGCACTTCACATCCTTTCAACCTTCACATCTGCACCCAAACTAGTATCCGGCATCCACATTCATATCTGCATAAATTCATTCTGTCCACAGCTCATATCTGCATTTACATCCATTTCTGCACTCAATCCATATCACGCATCCGCCAGCTAGCATCGCAATCTACACCCACATCCCTGGCACAAAAAGTCATGAAACAGCAGGAAAAACTTCAGCAAAGATGATAATTTTTTATGCCACACCTAATTTCATCAACATCCGCACTCCACGATCTCGGTACCACGAATCTTACATCGAATTCATGAAATCTACAGTCCACCGATTTTATTGTCTACAGTGTGTCTAAATGTTTAATCTAAAATTTCACCTGATTTAGCATTGCAAAATGTCTCTATGAAGAACAAGGAGATATTTTTATCATTCATCATTTGGTACATCGCATCCACATCTGTCTTTCTGGTTCCGTGACTGGTTATGCTAGGGTGCTGAGACGATTTCAGAACGACGACTCTACACCTCACTTGACACATTCTCATTTCGACATGCCACATTCCGCACACGTTCCGAAAGCTAACTAAAGCGGTAATTAATCAATGTTCAATAATTATTTCAGCAACGACTGGAATACACAATAAGACGAACACTTCTTCACACTATTTGCACCCTATCCGCATCCGCACATCCCAATATTACTTCCTTTCCACGTTAGAAATGTCTATATCTAAACGAATTGTAATTATCTATACTTAGTTTTAATTAATAACTAATTTAAATATTATAGTATTATATTATGTAGTTATTATTATTTAGTATATTATTAATTTGTAATGTTTATTAATTAGAATAATTATTTCTATTATTATGTATATTTTATTGATGGCGGTAGCGCCTAATGTCTTTGATTAAAGACAACACACTTTAGCAGACTATACGGTAAAAACTAAAACTACTATAAATATTGCCTGAGTTTTACCTTCGTCTGCTATTTGCTGGCTTCCGGCTGGTTTGTCGGCCTTGTTTTGTTAATTCTGTTGCTATTCTGGTGCACCTATGGCATGGCATCGTTTAGTTTAACTAGTTGATCCAAAACTCGATATTAACACATCATCTTAATTCTACAATCTGAGTTAGCGATACATTCTGAATTTCGCTGAATCCAGAGCTGATCAATGCTTATGTTCTTTCGACCTAATAATTACGGGGCGTGAGGACTACGATGCGTTAATCTCGGAAAGTCACATTGGCTTCATCCGAAATAACGACCTACTGGCCTTCAGAGAAAAAAAACTCAGCCTAGCGCTCTTCCTTTATACTATACTGAATGTAATAAATCCTGACCACCCAGTCCCACATTAATTATAAACATACCGTGTTATGATGGAGAAACCTGAACTGTTGGTATCAACTTTTGCCTCTAATTCCACTCCAGGCAATCCGGAGCCATCCTCCTCTCCGCCTCCGTCCTCGTTAAGTTTTTACTCTCTGCTAACTTGACGATTAAGCACCGCAATGATCTTGAAGGTATCCCGCATTGTGGTCCTCACAACTTTGTGGCTTTGAGTTTATGTCTCCTTGGCAAAACTGGTTTCATAACAACTATCTATACCTAATAGACTGGCATAATCCTCTTCACCTTTACAAAGAACCTAGAGTCTACATTCAATCCAGCCTATGCTGGTCTCCGTAGCAGCGGCACTCCAAGTCAACCACCCAACCACTTTAACCTCCGTTCGTTAACTAAAGCCTTTACCCTATTTGAACTGTAAAGTCGAGCATCAAGCAGCTATGGCTGATAGAAGCGGGTTCGACCTCCCAAGTCATAAACTCATTGCGACCACTTTACCCTTCCGTTCGTTCTACCTTCACCTTGTGCTGAATAGTACTGTCGATTTTCAGCGCTTTCCTCATTCGAAAAGCGGTTGACTTCCAGTTCACCATCACACCCGAGCTTTACCTTCGTTCGTTTAAAATCTTTCGAAATCTATCATCAACAAAGAAAGCTGTTCGAAACTAATTGAAATCTTCTAACTTATTCCTGACTTGCGAGGCGTGACCCCATTTAGGAGGAGCGCTCGAAATGGTGATTTAATCTTCTCTCCAAGGTGGATCCTTTCGACGGCTGACATCTCGAAGCTTTCGATGATTGTCTGCCCCAAGGTTTTGACTTTAGAAATCCTCATGCGTATTTTTCACTCCACGGCCGGCCTTTTCATAAGGACGGGGACAGAAAATTAAATAGATGAGTTAAAAAAGCCAGCGCAAATCCCCATAAGTGCCTTAACAGTAATTCTACTGTGTGAGTGCAGACTTAAGCTTCTATTAAAAGAGAGAAAGCTAGTAAATTACAGTTGTTTAAGATCAAATAGAATATCAAGGAGTTCCACAGAATAGAAGTATAGCTGGAAATAGGGCACCACAACGAACCATGTCTCTGGGTTCCTCTTCAGTTCTGTAACCTTCTTTTGACTTCCCGTTTTCAGATCCCTCCATAGCTAGCTGTTGTGTCATATCCCACCATTGTACAAGTCTAAAATCTTATCCATAGTGGTTCTCCGTTCAGAATTCTGTTTTCTCATCCCGCAATCTATTGTAATAGTTGCATTAATTTGATCTATGTTAATCTTTTTCTAACCCCCCCCTCCCTTAAGGAACCGCCGATACTCTTTACCATTCGAATACCACTCTCATTTGAAAGATGACCACCAGCTCAACTACAAAAGGTATGATAGGAAGGTGTCTTGGGTTACCGACCTCTACTGATATTTCACATCACCTCTTTATCATAGTGAGTTAAAGAATACAGTGGTCTTTTTAATCACCTGTTGTAACACAATTTCTTCAAAACCCACACACCCCAAAGATCGACACAACTCTTAAAACCTTGGTGTCAGTGTTGTGTTCTTAAGATTGGGGATTTTTTTTAGTATTTTCTTTTCTCGTGAATATAGTAGAAGTTATATTTACTTCTCGTTTTTAATAAGCTTCTAAAATTCGGAATAGAGAGGGAGAGATAGACGTACGAGAGAGTATGCAGAGAAGATAGATGAGAGAGAGAGAGGAGAGAGAGAAGAGATGAGAGGGAGAGGAGAGATGAGAGAGAAAAGTTGGTGTAATATGTGGGTGTTCATATCATATTTTTTAAAAGTGTTTACTAAGTGCTTTTCCTCCCCAGTTTATTCCGTAGATAAATTATATTACTTTACCATGTCATAAATTGCAATTATAGCACACCATTCTGAATATTGATTGACATTTCATGTAGAAAAAAAAATAAAACAATGTTTTTTTTTTTTTTTTTAGGTTGGTTTATTAAACAGAAACATAAAAATATGCTGCCTTATTAAACCTTTAATACCAAATGACTTTACCCAGACCGTTATCATTCATTCTATTTGCCTTCAACCGGTCTTAACATATATATATTGGTTTTCTGTAATCAATTGCCGTGGAGTTTCAGAAAGTCTCGGAGTTCTTTGATATTTCCACTCCTGACTTCCTCATAGTATTTCTTGTTTTCTCCGGCCACCACTCCACCTCAGCATCATTTTTAACCTTCTCCTGTAGATGTGACTGACTCTCACCGCAGAACATAATCAACTTCTAACGCGTATCTAAAAACATACACTTCCCTTCATATACGTCCTCAAAATCCTTACACACCCTGTTTCTAATTTACATTGCAATTCTGCATAAATTACCTCTTATTATAAACATATGTATATATATAGGTATATATCATTATGCCTATATATATATATTATATATATAAATATCAAATGTGATATATATATAATTATATATATAGTATTATAACTATAATATATAGGGCTATATATATGAGTATATGTCAGTTGGCTTTTAGAGAGATAAGAACTATTGTACGAAGGAGAAGAAAATAAATAAACGAGGAAAATCGCACAGAGTAATCCAAGAAAGAAGCCACGCAAACGATTGTCAACGAAAAAATCCCCACCGATTTTGACAACGCAAAACTCCAGCCACAAACATGAACAACAGAAACCCTTACGACTGAACAACGAAAAATCCAAGAGTAATCTGCCAATCAGGCAATGAAAAGACAGGGTAATCGACCAAAAAAAGAATCGCACAGACAATTGTCCCAAATATGAAGAGATTTACAGGCTAGAAAGAGAATACGTTACACCAAGCAGCGAAGATTATATTGTCCAATCTTACTTTAACTTTTAAATGAATTCAAAACCAAATTGGAGTAAATTTAATACCACATACCAAACCAACACACACACACAATGCACATATATATATATATATATAATATATATAATATATATAATATATATATATAATTCATATAATAGATAATATAATATATATTCATATATATATATTATATAATATATAATAATATATATTATATATATATGTTAATATATATATTAATATATATATATATATATATTATATATATATATATATATATATATATATATATATAAACTATATATATATGGTGTGGTGTTGGTGTTTGTGTTTAAATATACGTTATTATAATAATTAATCGATCAAATTCGTTATAGAGGACTGTACCTAAAGTCTTGTCAAAAGATCATTTAAATAGGGTTTGTATGATTTGCATTACTATATATAAATATATATATATTAATATATATATATATATATAGATATTATATTATATATATATAAAATAAATATATTATATCTCATTAATAAAATAAAACACTTAAAGAAGATGCTATTTTATATAAAATAATGTAAAATTATGTATTCCTGCTTTCTTAACATCAAAAATGATTCGTGACATTGTGTGCTATGATAAAGCTCATTTATAGCCAGAAATTTAAATTATTATTCCCTTAAAAAATTCGAAGAAAAGTACGTTTCTGGCCTTTTCAGAGTTAGAGAATACTTTTCTGGCAGTTCATTTGAGTCAGATAGATGCTTTAAAATTTCTTAACTACCAAAATGTGCTGTGTTGATCAACTTTGGTAAAAACATTCGCTAAATTTTATAACACATTTCGATGGAATATTTACTAAGATTGATAAGGATGGATTTGTGGCTCAATAACCTGCCTCTACTCTTGAAAATCACGAAGGGAAAAGAAAACTGCAATTGTTGAAGAAAGAACTTGTAATTGTTTTGAAGAAAAGAAATTGCAGAGTGTTTGAAGAAAAGAAACTGCAATTGTTTTGAAGAAAGAAACTGAATGTTAAGAAAATAAACTGCAATGTTTTGTGTAAAGATAACAAATGTTGTAAAGAAAAATGTACTCTTTCTACGTTGAAGAAAAGGAAACCTGCAGAAAATGTTGAAGAAAAGAAACTGCAATTGTTTTGAAAGAAAAGAACGCAATTGTTTTGATAGAAAAAGAAACTGCATTGATATTTAAAAGAAAGAAACTGCAATGTTTTGAAGAAAAGAAACTGCAATTGTTTTGAAGAAAAAGAAAAACCTATTCATGAAGAAAAGAAACTGCAATTGTTTTTGTAGAAGAAACTGCAATGTGTTTCATAATTGAGTTTTAGGGAATTGTTGAAGAAAGAAACTGCAATTGTTTTGAAGAAAAAGAAACTGCAATGTTTAAGAAAGAAACTGCAACTGTTGTTTTAAGAAAGAAACTGCAATTGTTTTGAAGAAAGAAACTGCAATTTTGTGAGAAAAAGAACTCAATTGTTTTGAAGAAAAAACTGCCAATTTGTTTGAAGAAAGAAACTGCAATCTGTCTTTGAAAGGAAAGAAACTGCAATGTTGTTGAAGAGGAAATAACTGCAATTGTTTTGAAGAAAAAGAAAACTGCAATTTTTTGTAGATAAGAAGGAATGCACCTGGCTTAATTGTTTATCGAAAAATGAGCACCTTGCAATTGTTTGAAGAAGAACTCGCAATTGTTTCTATATATATATCACTGCAATAGTAAGTGCATAAAAATTCTGCATTGATTTTTGAAGCTGAAGAAATAAATACCGCACATTTTTATGAAGTAACATCACTGGAACTGGTTTGAACCAAAAGAAACTGCAACCGTTTTATGCTTCTTTCTCTAGAAGCAAAAATACGAAACTGCAATGTTTGAAGAAAAGAAACTGCAATTGTTTTATGCTTCTTTCTATAACTTAAAAATCTACTGCGAATGTTTTAAAGAAATCATCATTCACAAAGATTTGAAGAAAAAAAACTGCAATGTTTTGAAGAAAAGGAAAAGTTATGGATTTGAAAAGAAAAAAACTGCATTGTTTGTGTTTATAAGACAGGAAATTTGATTTGAAGACAAGGAAATTACTTCTGGTTTGAAGAAAAGAAATTGTAATTTGTTTTGAAAAAGAAATTGCCAACTTGATTTTTCTTTTCTATGACATGACTACTCGGTCAGACTCATTCTTCATTAAAGAGAAGCAGAAATGCTGTTGCAGCTTCCGAAAGCGCTTGACAAATTTTATGCAGTATGGGGATAGTTTTCAATATATGCGGATGGGGATAGTTTTCAATATTGCGTATGGGGAATTAGTCACCAACTAAGGATGGAAGACTGGATGTTGTTCTATATAAGAAGAGTACAAAGTTAAATCATAATTAAAATTTTAAGCCGTACTATTGGCTCGTGATTACAGATTTCAATAAAGATTTGAGCGTGTTTGAAAGAAGTTCTTCTAATCTTGATGCTTCAAACTCTCGAGAGTTTGAAGCCCTTAATATAGTTCCGTATAATACTCCTCCCCCCCCCAAACCGTCTCCAACGTTCCATAAATTCTATTTTCTTGTCTTTTTTGTAATTCTATATAGGAAGAAATGGAATTAAAGAATATTTCATTTCTATTTTGAAATAGTTTTCGCCCCTCCCTAAGTAACCTAAAATATTGCTCATATTTTCACCGTTGCGATAAAGCTTCTCAATGTGAGGTGATGCTGATATGACATGTCAACAACTGATCGTAAATAATTAACCGTCGCATATTTGTCGACACTTGTAACGTCTTCCTAAACTTTTCCTCCATTGCTGCTTCTGTGTCGTGTCACCATCACGTCTGTGTATTCATCGTTCTGCTATCTCATAATAGTCATTTTTATTTATTTCACCTTCATAGCACTGCACCTCTTCGCTAGGACTTCTATTTTACTAGGAGACTGTTCACAAACAGCTCTCAGCTTAATCCTAAAGAATTACGTCCGCCACGATACAACAAATATGTTTTCCCATCTTTCTTATTAATACATATCGTTACGTTATTTGACTTATGGTTATTAAGAGTTGTTCTATCTGAAATTTTCCAAAATTTAAATTAAGCAGACCTCAAACAATCAAAGTATATTTTAATAGCTTAAGAAGTAACTTTCGGGAGGGGCGTATCAAACCCCACTCAACCCCCCCCCCCCACCCCTGCTTCGGCTTTGAGATCATAGTTAATTCAATTAACCCACTCAATTAATATTACAGATTGAAAATCATAGTGTGTAAATAACGTATGTGGGAAAACTGAAATAACAAGACTTTGGGGGGAAATTTTCATTAAAACTATTAATTTCACTAGGGAAAGACTGAATTACAGAAATATCATAATATAATATTAAATCATCTATTATATATATAAATATTTTATAATATTATATATATATATAAAAGTATGGATATAAATAATATATATATATTAGTAAATTATATATAGTTTCAAATGAATGTCATTTACCGTGTTTAGTTAATATATATATATATACTGATAACATTTTATATATCAATTCTATATTATGATAATACCTGACATATTTTGAGTCCCCAATTTACTAGTGCGAACAACTGTGTAAATAATTTAACCATAATAATTAATGCAATTTTGATATATTTTTAAGAAGATTATTGTCATAACAAAAGATTATAAAACTGTTAATTCACGGTGAGATTCCAAAATCTCTTCAGTTAAATTAAAGATTAAATAGATTTAGACTTTAATAGCTCGCTCTGCAGAGTAGTATTAAAGATTACTAAAGGCTCGAATGTAAAGAACATGATCTGTGGACATTTTTAAAGTTGCCGAGATCTCTACACACACACACCACACATATATTACTATATAATATGTATTAGATATATAATAATATGATACTTATATATATATATATATGTATATACTAATAATATATTTACTTTCATATCATTTTATTAAATAAAATAGATAATATATTGATATATTTCAATATATAATATAGTAATATATATATTTAATATTATATATATAATCTTATACACGATGGTGTTAAAGATGCTAATTTCCTGACATCCATGTAGTTTACAGCTCAATATAAAAACAGTCATAAGAACTGTTCATAAATTATGTAAATTAGTAAAGAGGGGAGGAAATGTGGGGTTTTTGATTAAGTAATCATATGCAAAATTTATAAGAGTGAGAAGGAGACTCTTGAGACCAAAAGAAGATCTTCAAGTGGAGTAGACAGGTTTTCAATAGATTCAAAAGACAATCTGAAAAAGAACATGCATATTCAGAGAAGTCAAGCCAAGATTCAAATTGAAAGTATGTAACATAAAGGTGGAGTTGCGTACTTTCATAGAGGAAAAATATGGTCAATTCAAGTATTTCACAATTTGTTCATGCGAGAAAATATAAGTTTTTCAAAGCGCTTATAGGTTAAATTTTTCACAAATTTCAAATTAAGGACCTGCAAACATTATTAAATTGGAAAGTTTTAAGAAAACCAAGTTTATAAGCTAAAATGTTAATTCCTTAGACAATAAATTGGAAATTTTAAAAAACCAAAACTCTGTTTTTACTTTTCTAGTGAGTGGTGAACAGAAAATTCAATTATCAAGGTCACTAAAGTTTTCAAGAGTTAAAAACCGTTTTCAAGCGAAGTCAATTTTTGCAGTGAGGAATAAGTGATAAGTGACCCCCTCTTCAATTGAAAGTGGTCTGTACCTTTTCATTATAATAATAAAAATTAGTCTTGTTTCAGAAGAGGGTCAAGAATAAAAAACAAATTCTCAATAAACCTTATTTAATTCTCAAAAGGCAAAAGTAAGTAGACCATAACTCATAAGGTTAATTTGAAGAGATAAAAGTAATTTCGTTAGCTAGAGTCACCCCTCAAATCAAAAAATAACAATATCTTAAATTTAAATAGGAAAAGTAACTTTTTTCAAGAATAGGTACGAAAATATGATGACCCATCAAATTAATTCGCAGATGTAAAATAAAAGAACTTCCAAAAGGAACTATGCGTCAATTTTCAAGAATGTAAAATATTCTGTTGATGATGTTCTCAAGTTTTTTAAGAGCTTTAGTTTACCCGAGCAGTATGATACTTAATCCTAATTTCAAAATGTGACGTGAAAGATTGCTTCAAAAAGTAAACAAACCTATTTACAGAAAAGATATAATCAATTGTGTTCTTCAAAATCAAAAGTCAATCTTTCAGTGATGTATATAAATAGACTCGAATACTAAATCAGTTTCAGGGGATCTAGGAACTCTTGTAATAATAACATAATAAGTTAGGTGTTCAAGAGTAAAAAGTAAGTTCTCTTGAAGGTAGAAAATTAACAATATCCTCGCCTACATGTATAGTTTAGCACCTTAATAAAGTAAACCTTCTTACACCGCTTGGGATCCGCAAGCCTCAATTGGGCTTCTTCATATTTCATGTTAGTTGGAGCATCCATATATGCGAAGGAGAACCGGAATTAGGCCAGTTGCACATCTACACCCAGACAGCTAATTTTTATTATGCTCGATTTGGCTATGATGAAATAAATATGAAAGTTCGTTTTGAAATTTGAGAGTAACGAAACCTTTTATTTTTGGTTGACGCAGGTCATAAGTCAGGCAGGTGTCTAAGTCCTTACACACTCAATATTCATTATTAATAATCCATGCTACCCACCTTCCGACATATCCAATGTTAATCCCTGTAACCGAGCATCGCACGTCCCGCTTGATTCATTACCTTTATGAGATTCGAAATTTTCTAACTGGATCCTGACCTGAGATAGGTTAAACCTGTGCTTTTCCCCTGCCCCTCGAACCCTCGGTCCTCATCATGGTTGTAGCAAACGACGTGATGAAGTCATTACCCAAAAAGCCCAAACAATAATCCACCAACACAGCAAGTGAATGACTGCCTTTCCAATTCTTCTCGACTTAGGGGGCCTGCCGCCGCGTCACTTTTTGTGTGGGAGAGAAATTGAACGGGGGGGGTGGCGGGTTAGCAAATAAAGATAATCAAGTAAAAATTTAAAAAATAATTTTAGAGAATTAATTCAAGAATTTTTTAAAGGGAAAATTTAAAGTACAAAATTTAATCAAAAAGAAAAATGAGGAAAAATTTTTGGACGCAACCAAAAAATAAAAAAAAAAAAATAAAAAAAAAAAATAAAAAATAAAAAAAGTAATTTTCGTTTCAAAGTTTTTGAGATTCACAAATTTTCACATTAAAGAAATAAAATTTATGTTTGAGATTCGTCTATTATTAAATGTTTGAAAAATAACATAAATATAGTATATTTGGGGGTGTGGATGATTCGTTGTTCCTCTGGGAAACGGTGGGGTGGCGGAGGGTTGACGTGCTCGACGGGTCAGGATTCTCAGAGAGTCAATCGATCGACAATCCACAAATCATTGAAGAAGAGAAAAAAAGTTATTAAAATTTAACTAAATTAATTCAAATTCGTAGTTTCCGTGCTAGTTTTATTTATTATACCTATTATAATATATAAATAAGGTCTTATGATTATCAATTATTAAATGTATTTATATAGTTTATCTATTAGGTAGTACACGTACATAACAATGTTAGAGCCTATAATTTATATAATATTATACTAGTAGATATATTCAACCATTTGAACGTTGTAAATATATCATTATACTATATATATTATAGAATATTATATATATTATATGATATAGAAAAATATATATAATAATATAGTATATATAATATATATATATATATACTTAATGCGTGATTTCGTATATATATACTATATATATATATATACACTGGTATATATAGATATATATACAATATAGGATAGTAATATAATAATAATAGGATACCTATATATATTTACAATATTATGATATATATAATTATACTATTACATATATACTGAATTAAAATTAAATGAGAAAAATAAAAAATAATTACAGAAAATTACAATAACGATGAATATAATTAATAATATAATTAATAATAATAATAATAAATTAAAATATAATAATATAATAATAATCCTTTATTTTAAATAATAATTAAATATAGTTAATAATAAATCATAATAATAATATGAATAACAACTTATTAATCTAAAAATATAATGATAATAATATAATAATAATTAAATTATAATATAGTAATATAATTAATAATAATATAATAACCTGATATTATTCATACTGTAATAGTGACAATATATACAAATTCTTTTACAATATATTAATATAATTATTTATTTTTGATTTATTAAATTTAATATTTTTTTTATTTAATTATTAGATTATTATAGGCGCGCCCATCTATGATAATTATATTTTATTATTATTATGATCTTTTTAAATTATGTATTACTAAAAATGGATTATTTCACATGATGTGTATATTTTTGTTGTTGAGTTAGTGTGAATAACTACGGCGCGCATGAAAAACACACACACACACACACAACACACACACACAACCACACACACACCACATACATCTACTACATATACACACACACACACACACACACATCACGACACACACACAGTGGGTTCAACATAAAATGATGCATCCACCGCTCATACCTAAAACACAAGGAGATCCGATCTCGACTGCTTGTCCATCTCTTTTTCGGTCCATTGCTTTGATATGTCCGCTTTGGCTCAGTCGGTACAACAACAGATCCGCAATATAAGGGACTTAGGGTTCTTTCCGTTCCCCTAATAG
>JABUQX010133791.1:0-20000 GCA_015478945.1 Trachelipus rathkii
ATTATGTACTTAATATGTCGATATCTTTTCGCCTCTTTATATACTTATATTATTTATAAATATATCTATTTTAAAAATTCCTATTTTATCAATTTATATATCTAATGTTCTTACATCTATCTTTTATATTTATATCAATATATATGTTATCTATTCTTTTAGTTAGCAGTGCCCACATATATAAAATATATATTATTAATATATATATATATATCTTATATATATTATATATATTAACTATATATATAATATATATATATAAATAATAATATATATAATATATCTATATATATATTATATTTATATATATATATATATATATATAATATATATAATATATTTATATATATAAAATATATATATAATATTATATATATATATATATATTATATATATATATATATTATACTATCTATAATATACTATATATATATTATATTTAATATAATATATATATATATATAATATATATAAATATATTATATATATATAATATATATAATATATATATATATAATATATATAAATTATATATAATAGTATATATAGTATTAATATTATATTAATAATTTACTTAATATTTTATTTATATTAACTCTATAATAGTACATAATATACTACTCATGACCTGCGGAATAGGGGATTTTTATGTTTTCTGTTTTCTAACTTATTTCCGGTTTCTATTGTCTGCTTCTTTTCTCTGTCTTTTTTATTAATTATTTTTGCTAATAAGAAACTACATGACAGTATTTTTAGTTGGCTACTGTTGTTGTTGTTGTTGTTGTTTGTTGTTCTTGTTGTATTCGATGATGAATGATGAATGATGAATGATGATGATGATGATGATGAGATGATGATAGGGATGGATGATGATGATCGATTGATAGGATGATGAGAAAATGCATGATGAGATGATGGAATGTTATTGTTGTTATTGTTATTGTTGTACTTTGTTGTTGTTGTTGCTGTTGCTGCTATACTGGTGGTTTTTGCTGCTTTGTTGTTGTTGTTGTTGCAATTGTTGTTGCTGCTGTGGTGGTGTTGGTGTTGGTGTTGTTGTTGTTGTTGTTATTGGTTGTTGCAATTGCTGTTGGAGCGTTTTTGCAAATGCTCTTCTTGTTGTAAGGGTTGCTAATTTTGTTAATGTTAATACTTCCTTTGCGCTTTCTTTTTATATTATATATATATATATTATAATATATAAACATACATATATAGAGTATTTATTATTATATATATATATATAACGGTATAATATAGGATATATATATAAATCTTACATAATATATATATAATAATATATAAATATAATATTATTCCAATATCCGTTTTTATATACTAACTATATGTTTCATTAATAATTTAAATGTTTACAAGAAGAAAATCTATTTTAGTTTTTATTTTCTCAATACCTCTAAAACATAAATCCTTCATATTTCTAATCGCCCTATATTTTCTTCTATTATATTATTAACACACTATACATATTATTCATATGGATAAGTATACTATATATATAATATAAAATATAAATATAAGATATATATATATATATATATATATATATATATATAATATGTGCTGATTATATTATATATATATTATATATATATATAAATATTATATATAATATAAATTGCTGTTACTCTTGATGCTGTTGTAACATAAAAACTGCAGTTGTTGTAACAAATAATTTACTTTATTATAATATTCGCCCCCTTTTATATTTTCATCATTACTATTGTCCTTGTTAAGATATTTGTTATTAATATTTGTAATATTATTCCCGTTGATTTTAAAACATCATTAGTCGAAAGAGACGACACTGTTGCCAGTTTCTAGTTCTTGGTTGTCATTCTCAATTTCTGGCACGTTGCCAACAAAACTGTTTTGTTGATTAAGACAATAAAATTCAATCCATTCGTCTGAAAGGAACGAAAACATGTTTCTTATTCTTTGTATTCCCCCCTTCCCCCAGAAAAAAAAATCTAAAAACATAAAATAAAAAATAATATACAAATAAAAAATCAAAAATTAATCTGAAATAAAATTTAAAAAAAATCAAAACAAATATACAGAAAAAAGAGAAGAAAAAGTGAAAAAAAAACTTATCATGAAATTTCTAAACAGTGTTGTTATAAGGTTATAAAAATAAAATTAGAAAAATAAATAAATAAATAAATGAAAAAAATAAATAAAAACTTTTTGGGACTTTCAATTCAATTGGTTCTTTTAGTCAATATTTTTCGAGAAATCTGAGAAAATAAACTTCAAATTTTCTCAACTATGACAAAAGGCCACTAACATTTTATATATATATATATATATATATATATATAATATATATTAATATATTAAATTTCTCTCTAAACATAAAGAATAAATATAATATTGATATATATATATACTATATATATATAGTATAATATATATATATATCGTATATATATATATATATATAATACAGTAAGTATATATATATTATATATTATATATATATATATATATATATATATATATATATATATATATATATATATATATATATATATATATATATATATATATATTATCAAGGCGACCCTACAGGCTTATTGTGCTTAGCACGAGTTAACATTAAAGAAACGATCAATCCTTTAAAAACTAATATTCAAGGGAATTGTATTATTTTTTATAAAGCGAATATTTTTGGGAAGATGTTCTTTAATTGATGATTTAAACTTATAAGGAATGTGAAGATAAGAAAAAGTGGCGTGGAGGAATGGGAGGGTTACTATTAAAAGATGTTTGATTGGCTTTGGCGATAATGCTGAATTATGAGCAAGAAGATAAAAAGAGAAAGTAGAAAAAAGAAATTGTGTTTCTGTTGAGAGATTAGGAGGAGAGAACTCGAAGGGCTCTAAGATAGAGGGAAGTTAGTGTAGCTAATTTTGTGTTATATGTTATGAGTGAAAACCAATGTATTAAGAAGGAGGAAGAAGTGGTTTCTGCAGACAAAAATGGTAATGTGGAGAGTTTTTCGATCATGAAATTAAGTATCAAAGAAAAGGCGAGAAAGAATCAAATAGGTAATTCTGTGTGAAGTGAGATAGAGGATGAATGTTATTGATATGTTGTAAAATGAAATTTATTGATGTCATTTGGAAGTGCGCAGAACACTTCGTCCACATAACTAAGCCATGTGGCATTAGAAAGAGAAGGGTGATAAATAATGTAGTGGTCAAAGAGTTCCATAAAAATATTGCTTAAGGTGGGAGATAAAGGAGACATTGAGAGGTCCATAAGCTTGTTTGTAAAGAATTGGTTACAAATAAAGAAACTGTGATAAGTGTGAAGAGGCATAGTTGCTTGAGAAGGGAGAAAGGATAATTTAAAGTGATGTTAGTTCATTGAAAATTATTTTCTAGTAAGTTTAGAGTAAATGGGACAGGTACGGAAGTGAAAAGGGAGGTGACATCAAAGCTAAGAAATTGGTGTGTGGGAGGATTAAGTGAATGAATACGTTGTATGAAATCCTCCTGTACTTGATGAGTATGGAAGGTGAAATCTTTTGCCGATTAAGGTTTTGTTGGAGAAGATAGCCAGGAAGAACTGTTTATAAGTTTTAAGTGGCAATTAGTGATAGAAATGATAGGGCGATAAGGGGAGATTTAGGCCTTGGAATCTTTGGCAAGCAAGAAGTGGGCAAGATCATGTCATAGTACGCCTTATTTTTTATTATTAAATGTCGGGTATATTACTACAAATAGATTTAAGTTTTTTATTAAAATTATTTGGGAATTTTATACACTGTTTTAGTAATTAATTTTTATATATTAAGTATTTGCAGCTCTAGATAATATGTATTGCTTTTAGTATGGTAATTGCATGATTCAATAGTGAAACCTTTGTTACGTTTTATCTTGTTCCTCTTCAAGCTGCGCGCCAAAGGGCCTTTGTAAAAATTTAAGGTGGGATTAATTACTGCTGATCAACAAAATAAACTCCCACTTAATTGCTTGCTGAAATCAAAAATGTTATTAATTTTCCTGTAGCTGTATAGATTTTTAGTTACATGCATTTGCTTGTTCGGAGATATATACCTATATATACCTATATATATCTAATAATTATATATATAACTTTATATAACGTTAAATATACTATACTAATTAATATATATCATATATTATATTATATATATATATATATATAATATATATATATTATATATTATAGTATATATATTAGTGTTGTAGGTTAGGGTAGGTGTATAGGTGTGGTATCTTTGTGTGTTTCTTTCTAACATTTAATTTAAATGCTTCATTCGTTAGAAGATAGCAGTATTTGCATTATTTGTATGAACGAGCAGACGTGGACCTAACTCAAATCAGCCATCAGAACAATACCAACTAAAGTCACATACGTATCATATGTCACATATATATTATCAATAATTAAAACATCAATCTAACTCTAATTTATCTTCCCTAAAGGCTTGGGAATATTAGAGAGATTTAGTATAATGATCCTCTCAGTAATCTTACGTCTCCAATGTATCATTCAAAGATAATGTATGCAAATAAAATGCTTATGATACTCTCCATAGACGTAAAGAAATTATCCGTCTCCGTAAAATTCATTTTTTAATTGTACGCTCGATATGGGGGTGGGGGTAGGAAGAGATAATGGGTGGAGTAGGTGGTTGTTGTGGGGATTTGAACAGATGAGATAGTCTCTGTTTATGCTTTTCAGAGAAAAACATTATTTAATTATTAATATATTGTATATAGTATTGTATTAACAAATGATAATATAAGCTTCAAATTATAATTATAATAACATTAAAAAATATTATAATAATAGATTATAAATATTTCAATATATATAAATTTATTAATTATAGAGTTACGTAATAAAAGAAATAAAAATTATTAGTTCTTTTGAATTTAAGCAAATATCTATATTAATTATATTTTATAATTATTATTATTTTATTTTTATTTTTATAATTTAATTATATATATTTATAATTATATATTTATATTTATATAATTAATATATTAAATATTTATATTATAAAATTATTATTAAGTATTAAATTGCTCTACTTATATTATTATATATATTTATAATTTATATATTTAATTTTATTAATATAATTAATATCAATTTATTAATATATATATAATATTATATAAAATATATTAATATATAATATATTTAATATAATATATATAATATTATTTATATATATATAATTATATATATATATATAATTTGTGATATTATATATCTCTATAATATTATGCGAACACACTTTTAGAATTACTGGTTCTATACTTTTCTATGTTCATTGGTTTTTCTTACTTCAATAGTCCAATTATTTTCATCATTATGCTAGATATCTATATCTATGTAGTATTTCTATCTATCTACTGTCTATGCTATTATCTATCTATTTTAGTCTAATATATATATTATAAACATTATATATATATAATATATATATAGTATATATTATATATATATATATATATATAATATATTTATATCTAATATTAATATATTTATATATATATTATATTTTATATATTAATTATTATATAATAAATATATATATATAATAAGTTAATAATTAATATATATATAATTACTATTATTATAATTATTAATATATATTATATATATTTATAATATGATTATATATTAATACTATTAATATATATATTATTATATATATATAGTATTATATTAATATCTTAAATATATATATATATTATATATATATATATATAGTATATATTAGTATATAATATATTAATTATAATATTATAAAATATATATATGATATATATATTATATATATCATAATTAACTATCTATATATCATACTGCATTATCTATTCTATCATATCTTACATTATCTACTGCATTTTATCTAAATCTAAGTTAGCGTTAATATATAAAGACTAGTAGTCTAATCTTTTTGGTCAATTCTTCATCTTTATAATCTATTATATATCATAATAAAAGAAATAAAATAAAAAAAATTTAAAAAAAATAAAATTAAATATAAACATTATATTGTGCAATATATAATATTAATAATAGTACTATATTGATATAATATAAAATATATATTTAATATTTATTACTTATATGTTTTGTTTATTTATTAGTATGAAGAAAATTCTATGTAAGCTAATGCTATATTATATGAATACTTATAATACTAATAATACTATTTATATATCATTATAAATATATATCTTTTATCCTATCTTAGTTTTAAATGCTATATTTAAATATAAGATTTGTTTTGTTATTATATTATATTATTATGAATTATCTAACTGTATACTCTGATACTATATACTAACATATTATATATATATATTAAGTATATATACTATAGATTAAATATCTTCAAAATGCAAAAATATACTAGCCAAAATATGCTACTACAATTATAAACTATTACTACTACTAATATTATAATAATAATATTGGTGCACTTATGCTTACTATATTAATTGGCAGGGGGGCAACATTACAGTCTAACTTAAAGCTTTCATTTCTGGTATATATTTTATATAACTGTATGATTTAGATATATATATATTAGTCTCTGATTTTATATTTCCATTTTCTTTTGTTTCCCATTTTTTCCGGTTTCCATTGTTGCAATTTTGTTTCTCATTTTCTCGGAAATTTTTTCTTTTGCTAATAATAAAAAAATGCGACATCTAGTTTTTAGCTTTGCTGATTGCTAGTTGTTATATCGGTGTTACGTTATCGTTAGTGTGGCAACAGACTGGTAGAACTGGCCGCGATTACACTGAGTCAGAGGCTCAGTGCCATTTACCATTTGGTTTTTTACTTTTACTTGGTTAAGTTGTAATTGTTGTTGGCTGCAGCTATTGTTGGATAAGTTGAAGGGCTACATATATTTTTTTTCGGTATCCTTTTTTGTTTTTGTTAACAGTAAAGTCTGAAGTTGTTAGAAGAGGACCACTTTAGGAAAGTTCATCGGTAAGGTAAATACATAGTTGAATAATTTGCACCGCCGTACATAAGATATGTAAGCCAGTTTATACCAAGTGGTTAATAAATCCGAGTGGCAGTTTTATAACTCAATGGTTCTGGAACAATCGAAAAAATAAACATGTGATTGCATTAAATCATTATAGGCGAAAAATTTATTTACTTATTAAATCACACACATATATTAATCCGATTAGATTATCTTAGGATAGAGAGATTAAATATATAGCCAGCATCTTAATTAATTTTACACGTAAGTATTAATTTCCTATGAAATATATCAATATATCCTAATATTAATATATTATTATTAATTTAATATACATTTTATATATAACAATTTATATTTAAGTACAGATTTAATTTAAGTACAATTTATCTAAATTGATATATATAATCACAATTTCAGCATATTTTATATTTATAATACAATTAATAATATATAATATAATATATTAATTAAATAAATTAATAATATAATAGATATTTATGTTATATAATATTATATATAAATAATATTAAAAGTTAAGAAATAATTTAGGTGTATTCTATATTAAAATATAATTTTATAATACATTATATATTTTAAATATTAAGTACATAGAGAAATAATTTAGGTGTATTCTATATTATAAATATAATATATAATATATGTTAACTATATATATAATTATTATATATATAAATATAATATAATATATATATATATTAATATAATATATATATATTTATATATACATTAATATATATAATATATATATATTATAATTAATTAATTATATATGATATATATATATATTAATATATTATAATATATATATATATATTATATTAATATTAATAATATTAATTAATTATATAATAATATTAATTAATATATATCTATATTAATATATTTTCTTTCACTTCTACGCTAAAAAAAATAAATAGTGTATATTTTTTTGTTTTGTTTTTAAGATAGACATAAAATTTTTTTTGAGGAGGGGGAATTATTTTATATGATAGTTGAATGTTGTCAATATGGTATGATTTGTATACTGTATTATATACGACGCTGATAAAGACTTCTCATGCTATATATGATTGTTAATGTTAAATCTGATTGTTACAAGGATGATGAGACGACACTGTGCAGATCGTTGTTGCATTGGTGTTTTTGTTTGAAAATATATCTAGGGACCTTCATCTTCAGAAAAAAGTAATTTCAGTGTTGACTGCCTGTTCCTGCAAGAAGAGATTTTTACTCCCTTTTCTAAGAGATTCCACTGCTTATATTAAAAAGAAGCAGATTTCCTTATTATGTTATTTTTCTCGAATCTTAATCAAAAAAGATAATTAATGATAAATAAAAATAAATACAAAAAAAAAATGTATACAGAACCTGCAAGTAATAAAAATGCGCACACTGAAGATGTCTAAAAAATAATAGATATATAAAAGATTAAAAACTATCGCTAGGAAACAAATAATTAAAAGGAAATCAATATGAAAAAGCATTTCTCCTGTATAGATGAAACATTTTTGAGTAATCAGTAACCACTGATAAGAACGAGCACGGCGGCATCCTTTGGTTATCTCTCAACTGTGTTTGTAACTACTTGTATTATTAGTTTAATTGGCCTACTTTAATCATTAATAAAAACAAATGGTACCGTAAGAGTTATATTTTATTTTTCAAGTGACCAAATATATTTTTCAGTAATATTAGGCCAATCTATATTTTATTTATAATTGTAACATTGTAACAATTATTTTATATTATAATTCTTTATAATGTTTTGACATTAATTTTTTTTCGTAGTATTTAATATAAAAAATATTCAATCACAAGCTGGTCCGTGGAATCGGTGTTCTCTCTATATTAGTTTAAAACTCTGAGAGCAATATACGTCGAACAGTATTAATATCGCCATAAGTGGGATAAGGGTCTGCGAGTCCTACTGGACCTCTAGTCGGCGGGATTGATACGCGGGGGGGGAGCTCTCGAAGCCCCGCCCTCTATACAACGCACGCTACGAGAAAAAATCGCTTGAAGCCGCGCTGAACCATTTAAGACAAATACAATTGACAAACAAAATTTTAATTACAGGCATACATTACCTCACATATCTAAACAATTAACATTGAATAGTAGTAAAAAGGGCACATGTGGTCACTTATTTCTCTATTTTATTTATCTGGGAAGTTAACAGAATTTGAACACGTCAAAAGGAGTCATCGGGGTTTAAACGATTATGGGTTCCAGCACTAAGTTGTCCGCATATGTTGTCTTTATGTAATATGTAAAAACCCTTTTAAAGGGGTAATTCTTCTCTCATTGGTGTGTCCTGTGCATAAACTAATATTGGTCTATTCAAATCACTTGTTAAAATATTAAAAAGAAAGATATTTGGTATAACTATTTTTATGTATATATTTATACCAGTGTATTTAAATATATTATATATTATAGATGTACTAAGTTTATAATTATAAACGTTGATTATATGTAAGATATATACTTATATACTTTCTAAATGTATTATAGGTAAGGGCTAATGTAATGAAGTTCAAGGCAAAAACGGCGTAATTTTGAGCCTATAAATTGTTTGACAGGCTTTTCGGGTGCACAATATCAAGAGATAGTTCAGATAATATAAAAAGCAAAAATAATGTGATAATTGAGAGAAAGAAAAACTAAAATAAATGGAAAAATTTAAAACAACACATTGAATGTAAGCAAATCCACAATGTATAAACAGACCTTCAAAGATCTACTGACTATAATGGTATGATAGAAGAAAGGAAAAAAATAAAAATTAACACAAGGGAAAAAGGCCTTTAGGAAATGTTTTTAAATTCATTTGGGTGTTACCTGTTTAATTATTGGGATATATTAAGTTATTGGATGTTGAATTTGAATAATTTTTACTTTTCATATTTATTTTTTTACAAGAATTTGAAGAATAATTATATATATAAGTATAATAAAAGACTATGATAAGTGGAAACATATGTTATAAATAAAAAATTCTGATCTTTTATAATTAAGGTTTGAAATTATTGTTTAACAAATTAGATATGACTTTTGATACTGTTATTACAAATGACATAATTTAATAATTATAAATAGTGTTGGTTCTGGATAATGACCGAGCTGTAATCCTTACATTTTTCTCAGCTTCATAATTTCGGTGAAGGATGGGGAATTGGGTTATAAAAATTTTTATGTTTTAAAAATTGGATAAAAAAAAAACTCCAAGGGGGAAAAAAAACTATTAAAAACCCTCTTGGAAGTAAGCCGAAACTGTACTTGAGAGAATTCGCATTTCTAGGAAACGATTGAAAACTTGGACAATTACATGCCAGAGTTAAATTTCCCCATTTCAAATCGGATGTGGTAATCAACAAGGAATTTTCACTCAACGGAGAAAATAAAATTTAATTCTTTGTATTTTTCTTAAAATTGTTTTGCTGACTATATATTTTTTGAATTTGTTACTATTTTTTGTTCTGATATTTTTTTTTTTTATAAAAATTATATTATATTAATGTAAACTCAATTTGATTTTAATAACCTCGTAGCGTAATTTTCTTTAAATTATAAACTTTAATATGCAAAAGATTGGGAATAAATTTGGTAAACATATCTCGAAACAATTGAACTATTTATTTTGTTAAAAAGAATTGAAGAACAAACCTTTGAAAATGAAAATATCAATAATATATATATATATATATATATATATATATATATATATATATATATATATATATATATATATATATATATATATATATATATATATATATATATATATATATATATATATATATATATATATATATATATATATATATTATATATATATATATATATATATATATATATATATATATATATATATATATATATATATATATATATATATATATATATATATATATATATATATATATATATATAATAAAAATAATATATATATATATATATATATATATATATATATATATATATAAGGTAGTGCACACACGTTTCTCATAATTCATAGATGAATACTATCCGCTATCCGCAAAAAATTAATGCGGATGCGGTTGCGGATGCGGATAGTGAAAAATGATGCGGATATCCGCATATGCGGATGCGGATGCGGTTATCCGCTACACCTCTAATATATATATATATATATATATATATATATATATATATATATATATATATATATATAGACTTTAAACATATATATATATATATATATATATATATATATATATATATATATATATATATATATATATGTATATATATATGTATATATATATATGTATACCACTATATATATATATATATATATATATATATATATATATATATATATATATATATATAAATATATATATATATAACCTCTATTAAATAAATAAACAACTTAAACAAATGAATATCTGAAAGCATAAAAAAATGAATTTCCTAATAAATGAGCAAAAAAAAGGTTAAATACAGTTAAAACTATCAAACTCAAAAACTTTCGTAAAAATTGTTTCGAAGAAGTTTTTGATCAAATTTAAAAGATTTTCCTTATGCAAATGTACTCACGTAAGATTCTTAGAAATAGAAAGAAAAATTACGGGAATCTATAATAAAAATGCAGAAGTAAATATATATACCTATATATATATATATATATATATATATATATATATATATAAATACTATATATATATATATATATATATATATATATATATATATATATATATATATATATATATATATATTTTTTTTTTTTTTTTTTACAGTTATCACCACCGCTCACGGGCAAAGCCTATTCGAGGAGGGGGTGTTAAAATAAACAAAACTACAACTAACGTAAATTACGCCAGATGAGCGCAGACGCGGGCCTTAAAGTGAGGAGATTAAATTCAGCAGGAAACCGAAGATGGAAGAAAATTCCACAGAACAGAGGTGGCGGGAAGGGAGGAAGCACCACAGTCTGGAGTTGCTAATATCAAGACAAAATTTGTGTAGACGCTGCATCCCTTGTGATACGAAGGAGTCTTAAAGGTAATAGGACACGAGTGGTAAGTTCCCTTCGAGTACTTGCCGCTGCGTTACTTATTGATAGAGATAAAAGCACCAACATCGCGCCGCAAAGATAGAGGGTCAAGTGAACTAGAAAGAAACGGACAGTTTATAAGTCTTTTGCCTTTGACTCGACCCTATCAAAAAGCCGGGTGAAACCTAGGCCCCCAGATATGAGCAGTACTCCATACAAGGGCAACTGAGACCCCTGTATAGTTGGAGTAACTGAGAGGAAGAAAAAAGTCTCAGAATCTAAACAGAACTCCCAACTTCTTTGAGGCCATCCTAGCAACTGTTGTGATGTGAGGTTTCAAGACATTTTTGTTTATGTTAAGGCCAAGGATGTTTATATATTGTCAACAGGAGAGAAGAGAGAACCGTCGAAAGAGATAGGAAAGTTAGAGGTGTCTTAGGGGGAGATTTGAAGAGGATTGAAGTTTTTAAGGGTGGAGCTCACAAGGTTCGAACGACCCCGCAGGAAATTCTATCCAGATCCAGCGAGAATAGAATCGGAAGATTAAGACGAGAGGCAATTCTAGAAGTAAAAGGGAGCAAATTGAAATAGGTTGAAGAATGAAGAGTCGAGTCATCGGCATATGAGTGAATAGAGTTGGATGTGCAGGTGAGAAGATCATTAATGAAAAGTAGAATAAAGTAGAATAAGACAGAACCCTGAGGGACACCACTATTGACAGAAAAAGAAGAAGTCCTTCCCCATCAACAACAGCCGATATTGAGCGATTTGAAGAAAACCAGACATAAGTAAGCAAAGGAGGAAACCCAAGGAGCTTGGAAAGCAGTGACGCATGCCATACCCGGTCAAATGCTTTGGATATGTCAAGAAGCGCCACCACGCAAGTCTCCCCGTAGTTCCTAGGGCGGAAAACCATAAATCGGTTAAATAGGAAAGTATATCACCAGTAGACCTCGTCGAACGCCGAAAGCCGTACTGGCGATCGGAAGAAAGAGAATGAGATTCCAGATGGTCTAAAAAGAGAGTTAAGAAGGGTTTCAAAGATCTTAGATAGAACACAGGTAGGAGCTATAGGGCGATAGTTAGAAGGATCAGAGCGGCTTCCCTTTTTCGGAATAGTTGGACATATGCGTGCTTCCAACACTGAGGAAAATGTTAGTATTGAGACATAGAGAATATAGTTGAACGAGGGGAGGGGCCAGCTCGGAAGCACACTCCCCTCAAAACTCGAGGAGGAATGCCATCAGACCTGCCTTCCTAACGTTTAGATTTCAGGAGCCCATGCGCCCGATCAAATGTAATCACAGGCAAGGAACATAGGACACCTGAGAGGAGAAGGTGGAGGAGGAATACCAGAATCGTCAGGGTTGAGTTAGAGAAAAATAGGAAGCCAAAGAGTGGCCTTTTCAGTTGGAGGATTAGCAACAGAACCACATCGGATCGAATAAGAGGAGGAAAGGCAGATTTACAAGTTTGTTAGAGATGTTTTTGGCAAAGGGCCAGAAAGATTTATCAGTAGGAGAACCAAGGAGGTTAACGCACTTTCTTGATGAAAGCCCCCTTTGCTCGTCGAAGAGTATCCTGCAACGATTTCTAGCTGAATGAAAATTAGCGAGTGATAGGAGAACGAGTTTTCCACTCCCAATACGCGCTGTCTCTAGCCTGAATGGCCAGAGGAACAGGCACGATCGAACCATGGATTATGAGGAGAGGAAGGATTCAGTCGAAGAAGGAATGAACCTGCTCATCCGTCAACGATTACAGCTCCAACCTTATCGGCAGAAGCGAAGCGTCATCAAGAGTCAAAGCAGTCATTCCAATTATGATTAGCGTAGAAGCGACGCAAGGCCCTAATCACCCCGATCAAAGTGCCAGAAAAACAGCAGGATGGATCTGTTGGAGAGAAAGTATTAAAGTTAAGAGAATAAAAGGTTGTGGTCAGATTTACCAATAGAAGCGAAGGTGAATTGTATTTATAGAGAGAAGGACTAGTGGTGAAACATAGGTCAAGTGTGTTCAAGAATTGGTTAGGACGATCCGGAATGTGTGTAGGTTCTTTGATTAGTTGCTCCAGATCGTTAAGAATGCTGAATGATTCGGCCTCCTCCCCCCCTAAATCAGTATGAGAGGACCCCAACCATTCAGTGTTGTGTACATTGAAATCCCCTAAATAGAGGACCTCAGTATTTTGGATGAGAAGATATAACAGTCTCGTGAGAGGTGGTAAGATATTCAAAGAAAGAGTGAAAATCTGTTCTGTTAGGAGAACAGTAGCAGAAGCACAAGATTATTGTAGTAGAAGGAAGAAAGATTTTGAGCCACAGAGCATCGAAGTTAGGAGATTCGAGATTCACGAGACGAGTTACAGGAGTATTAATGTTTACATAGGCACACACTCCACCCTTCAGACGGAAATTATGAAATAAGTTATAGTTGGAAACATTAAACGAGTTAGAGGATGAATTCTTAGCCATCTGAGTCTCAGACAAGAGCAAAAGGTTAGGAATAGAGTTAGTGAGGTGATATTCCACAGAGGCAAAGTTAGATTTTAAGCCACGGATGTTGGTAAAGTTAATGTAAAGCCCGCGCCCTCGCAAACCTGCCATCTTTCACACACACACACACTCGACACACACACACGCGCAAATAAGAATAAACAAGAACAAAAGGAGAAAACGGAAAAAAAAAAAAAAAAATTTAACACATACTAAATACTAACTTAAAAAAAATTTAAGTACAAAATTAAATAAACACATGCCACTGTACAATGAAAAAAATAAAACTTAAACCTATATAACTTTACTACACTCGGGTAAAATATTAAAATTTGTTAGAACCCAAAACTAAAAAAATAAAAAAATAAAAATTTAAAACTAAGACTTATCTTTTAAAACGTCAATCGCAGACCTCGCCGAAACGAATAAATGATGATAATTACTAGATAAAATTTAATAAAGCTTTCAATTAAAACAAAATGATTGATAAAATACACATACACTTTCACTATACAGCACAACATAATAATTACGATAAATAAAATAAAGATAAACATTCGACAAGGAGCACTTTTAAAAACACGTCCACACTTCACAAGATTAAAACACAATATATATATATATATATATATATATATATATATATATATATATATATATATATATATATATATATATATATATATATATATATATATATATATGATATATATATATATATTTTACAGTTGTCATGACCGCTCACGGGTAGAGCCCTATTCAAGGAGAAGGTTTTGAAGGCCTCAAAAATTCATCTAACGCAAATTACTCAGGTGAGCACAGACGCAGGCATTAAAGTGGGGGAGATTAAATTGAGTAGGAAACACAGAAGATGGAAGAGAATTCCACAGAAGAACAGAACAGAGGTGTAAGGAAAGAAGGAATCACCTCAGCGAACTAGTCTGGAGTTACTATTATCAACACAAAACTCATGGGCCGACACAGCACCCCTTGTGCTATGAGGGCGTTTTAAAGGTGGTGGTACGCAAGCGGTAAGTTCCCTCGAGCACAAGCCGCTACGGTACCTATATAAAAGAGATAAAGCACCAACATCGCGCCACAAAGATAGAGGGTCAAGTGAACTAAAAAGCACAGAACAGTTTACAAGCCATTTGGCTTTTGACTTGACCCTATTCAAAAGCCAGGTTATACCAGAACACCCCCAGATATGAGAGCAATGCTCCATACAAGGGAGGATGAGACCCTTGTATAGCTGGAGCAACTGAGAAGAGGAAATAAAGTCTCGCAGTCTAAACAGAGCTCCCAGTTTCTTTGAGGCCACCCTAGCAACCGTTGTGATGTGAGGTTTCCAAGACATTTTTTTGTTTATATTAAGGCCAAGGATGTTTATATTGTCAACAGGAGAGACGAGAGAACCGTCGAAAGAGATAGGAAAGTTAGAAGGTGTCTTAGAGATGGAGATTTGTTGAAGTTGGGTTTTTAAAGAATTAAATTTCACAAGGTTGAGACAACCCCACCAGGAAATTCTATCCAGATCAGCAAGAATAGAATCGGAAAGATTAAGACGAGAGGCAATTCTAGAAGTAAAAGATGGAACAGAATTGAAATGAGTTGAAGCATCAGCATATGAGTGGATAGAGTTAAATGTGCAAGTGAGAAGATCATTAATGAAAAGCAGGAATAAAGCATTAGATAAGACCGAATCTTGAAGAACACCACTATTGACAGAAAAAGAAGAAGTCACCCCATCAACAACAGCCGATATTGAGCAATTTGAAAGAAAGCTAGAAATAAGTAAGAAAGAAGGAGGAAGCAAAGGGAGGGGGCGCTTGAAGTAGTGACGAGTGCCCTACCCAGCCAAAAAATGCTTTGGATTTGTCAAGCACCACCACGCAAGTCTCCCCGTGGTTCCTAAGGGCGAAAAACCATAAATCTGTTAGATAGGAAAGTATATCGCAAGTGGACTTCGAGCGCCGAAAGCCGTACTGGCAATCGGAAAGAAGGGAATGAGATTTCAGAAGGTCTAAGAAGTGAGAGTTGAGAGGGGTTTCAAAGATCTTAGATAAAATACAAGTTAGAGCTATAGGTCAATAATAGTTAGAAGGATCAGAGCGGCTTAATTTTATCGGAATAGGTTGGACATATGCGTGCTTCCAACACTGAGGAAAAGTGCAAGTATTGAGGCATAGAGAATATAGTTGAACGAGGGGTGGGGTCAGCTAGAGAGCACACTCTCTCAAAACTCGGGGAGGAATGCCATCCTGGCCACCCGCCATATATATATATATATATATATATATATATATATATATATATATATATATATATATATATATATATATATATATATATTAAATTCTGAGTTATTCCTATCTAAAACGTTTTCTTTAATTTATAGTTGATTCCATGATTAACTATAATATTTAAGTTATTCTTTTTCTTCCATTATTCTTAAGTATTTTAGTAATTTCTTTATTATTTTATTTGTTTTATTAAATATTCTTTGTTATAAAATTATTATTTATTATGTATAGTATTTAAACATATTATTTATAAACATAGTATTTATAAACAATTTTATACTCTAAATTCACAGACACCATCTCCGCTATTCGATTTGAGCACGAACTGCCGCCATTTTTAATGGGTTAAAAGCGTTATTTAATAGCGGTTATTCTTACCTTTTTCGTTTCAATTTTGCATAATCTTTTATATTTATTATGTAATAATTTCATTTATTTGACCAACTTTCGCAAAAAAATAAGAGAATTTTATCGTAACATTATGAAATTTGCAAAAATCGGTCGTTTCTATTATGTTAACTCGTGACGAGCACGAGTTGCACGAGCGTAGGAGTTGCCTCTGATATATATATATATATATATATATATATATATATATATATATATATATATATATATATATATATATATATATATATAATTACTCTATATATATAAATATATATACATAAGCATATATATATATATATATATATATATATATATATATATATATATGAGAAGTCCAAATATCGTAGTTCACTTTGCATACCCAATTGCTAAATATCATAGAAGAGGTTACGAATACTTTAGTTACAAACACCATTTAATATGTACAAACACATTATAACACAAGTCCATTACTAGATTGGAATAGCAAGTAAGTATATTAATAAGATAAAATAGAATACAATGATATGAACAATACAATCTTAGATATAACCTTCGGAGGTACCAACTCTTCTGCATAACGACGATGTGTAATCCAGTCATGATGACGTACTCTTCAACACCCCCTCTCGGCATATGACGACGATTTCACATTCGCAATGTTCTTCAATCAAGTTCCTTTGCAACAGAAATGATTCTCATCTTTTTCTTCTTTATCACCATCTTTTGAAGCAGGTTGATAAATTTTCTTTGGACGTCCACGTTGACCAGTTCGCATTATCTTCGGTCTCCCTCGTCCTCGAGGAACAAATGTAGCATCATCCTCTGAATCGATGCTGTCTGTAGCATCTTCAGGATCTTCTTCAGGATCATTTTTAAGAGTCATTAGAGGGACTATTTCCATTATTTCATCAACTTCCTCAGATCCGGAAATAATGTTCTGTGTACAATTTTCTCGTGGAAAATTTACGTCCCGCGCTATAAAGAGTTTTTTTTCTTCTTCAGACCATATTCTATATGCCTTACTCTCTTCTGAATATCCAAGCAAAATTCCTGGCCTGGATCTTTGTTGCAATTTACTCATTCCCGGTGTTTTATTCATAAAATAAACTTTCGTACCAAAAATGGGTAAGTGTGAAACTGTGCATCGCTTTCCAGTCCATATATTAACAGGTACACTTCCATTTAAAGCACTGGAGGGGCATCTATTACGTAAATAATTTGCAGCTAAAATAGCTTCTGCCCAAAATCTATGTGGTAGGTTCGATTCACTGAGGAGACATCTTGCCATTTCAACGTACGTTCTGTTTTGGCGCTCAGAAATTCCATTTTGTTGAGCCGTGTATGGAACACTAAGTCTTCTTCCAATGCCATTCTCACTTAGAAATTTTGAAAAATCATGAGAAAGAAATTCTGAAGCATTATCAGTTTGAAAATATTTTATTTTTTCACCCGACTGATTTTCTACGAATAATTTATATTCTTTAAATTTTTCCAAAGCTTCACTTTTATTCTTCAGGAATTTTACAACAGTATATCTACTTTTATCATCTATGAAAGTGATAAAATATTTATGATTTCCGAGTGATGGAATTCGAAACGGTCCACATATATCGGAATGAACAATTTCCAAAAGTTTTGTACTTTCGCGATGAGACTTTTTAAAAGGCAATTGAGTCATTTTATTTTTTACGCATGTTTCACAGTTAGGCATATCAGAAGTTTTAAAGTTTAATCCGTGCACCAAATGTTTATTTCTTAAACTTTTCAAATCTTTAATATTTAAATGACCAAATCTGCGATGCCAAATCTCTATATCAGAAGATTTAATTTCAGACGCTACTGAAGCTTTTTCTTGCAAATAATATAGGTTATTTTTTCTATTAGCTATCAATAAAAGTTTTCCGTCTTTACCATATATTTTTGCATTATCTTGTGAAAAAACAACTTTGCATCCTTTATCGGTCATCTTTGAGACAGATAGTAAATTAGTATGTAAATTTGGCACGTAAAGAGCTTCATTTATATTAACGTTTTTAATTTCTCTTCCTAGTTGACTTTTTATATTAATACTGCCTGTACCATTTATAAAAGTTTCAGATGAGTCTGCTAACCTAATTTTCTTATCTTTAGTAGTACTTAATTCGGTAAAATACTTATCTTTTGAACACATATGCGCAGTTGATCCGCTATCTAAACACCATTTCACGGAGACATTTTCATCGGTGCTCGCAGATAAAACCACGTGATTGCTATTTTCTTCAGGTTCGTTTCTTGACAATTTAGTTCTACACTTTGATGCTATATGCCCAAATAAGTTACATTTGTAACATCTGACATGTGATTTCCACATGGGTCGCTTCGTGACTATTTTTCTTAAAATTTGTCTTCATGGTTACCATAGCATCCATCTTAGTATTAGTAGAATCTTGATGTCTAATCTTACTCTCTTCCATAATTTTCACTCGTAAGATTTCGACGTCAGGCAATTCGTCTCGACTTTCCATTGCGCATCTGAAGTTACTGTATTCATCAGGCAAACTATATAATAATAGTATACTCAACATATCACCATGAATATCAATTTTCAACTCACGCAATTTACTCACGGCGTCGAAGAAACTATCCAAGTAACCTTTTACATCTTCATCGGCTTTTAGCTTACTCAGAGTTAGTTGTTTAAGCAACATTGCCTTACGCGCAGGATTCTTTGATTGATAAATACCTTTTAATTTTTCCCAAACTTGATTTGAAGATTCACAATCTTTAAT
>JABUQX010133792.1:0-10000 GCA_015478945.1 Trachelipus rathkii
GAAGGAACCATCCTAACAACTTCTAATACATACCATTTGAATCCTTACACCTTAAAACATAGGGGTAGACTCTAATATTAGGTGTATTCTATGATGTAGGTCACGCTTGCTAGAAGTGCTAGAAAAGGGATTGGATACTAACTCGTAGAAGGAAGCATCCTAACACCTTCTAATATACACCAATCGAATCCACGTACCTTATAACATAGGGTAGGCATTAATATGGGGTGTATTCTAGGATGTAGGACATGTCGTGCTAGAAGCTAGAAGAATCAGTTATGTCAACTGAAACCCTCAAAAATGAATTCTACACCATTGAAAACATAGATGTAGACACCTTATTTGTCCTAATATGTGGTAGGAACCAGAATTCCATTCTGGCACCGCAATCACCAGCTCCGGTTCCGGCTCCATATGGTTCGCCAATTAATTTAACATAGCCATTCTATTTCATTTATTCTCTTCTATACACTCATCAACTTTCAGCTTTCTAAGTCCATTTTTAGGTTTTTGGGGGGCGGGGACCCCCAGCCCCCTTAGACGTAGCGGCTTGACACATTGGATGCAACAATGTTGCACCATATAAAGAATGCATGCCAAGTTTGAAGAAGATACGATGACTCTAACACCTCTTTTGCTAAGATGTGTCATTTGGTGCCATTTCTTACCCCATAAATGACCCCCGGCTGGGGCCTGGGGACTCTGGCGTTCGGGAAAGTAACTACGGGAATCTTATTTTTGAGACATTCTACCCCTGTTTGACACCCGTCATGATAGGTTTTTGACGAAGGGTACGCCATCTATGAAAAACGCATGTTGCTGCGCTCTAAAACCGCAACGGCTGAAACGCCGCGCTCGGCTATAGCGGAAATCGACTCGGCATACCTCAAAAAACCCATACTAAGAGCAACACTGCGTGCTCGGCCTTCCATAGCTCAAAAACAAATGTTAGGAAAGGGGGAGGGGGTAATATCTAATACTAACTCTTGTTAGGAATGAATCGATTCCGTCGTAAACCACAGAAATCGATTCAGCAGTACCGATTATGTATTAATCGATATCTATATCGGATGTATTCCGTCACATACGATATATCGCACTAGAAGGGTTAGAAAGGGGGGTGGGGGATACTAACTCGTAGAAGGTACCAACCTAGCACCTTCTAATATACACCAAACGAATCCTCATACCTTATAACATAGGAATAGACACCATATTAGCCGTATTCTATGACGTAGGATATGTCATGCTAGAAAAGGCTAGAAAAGGGGGGTAGGGTAATAACTCGTAGAAGGAACCAACCTAGCACATTCTAATATACAGCAATCGATTCTGATACCTTATAACCAGGGTAGACACCATTATTGGCAAGAGCTATGGAAGCGTGGATATATCGAGGCTAAGAAAAGGCTAGAAAAGGGGGTAGGGGATAACTCATAGAAGGAAGCATCCTAGCACCTTCTAATATACACTAATCGATTCCCCGTACCGAATAACCTAGGGTTAGGCACTAATACCGGGTGTATTCTACAATATAGGTCGGCACGTGCTAGAAGCTAGAATATATAGCCTATAGAATATAGAATATAGAATATAGAATATAGAATATAGAACCATGTGACCTTTTCTCGGTCGGCGGTACCCTTTGAAGTGACTCCGTTCTTCGGCTTGTTATCACTTTTGCGGTTTGCGGTTAGATAACTATAGTTCGAAATGTCATTGATACTACTCACATGCTTCATCACAACAGCTGATTACAATTGTTTGTAAACAAAAGCGACATGAGAAATCGCGTTTGTTTATGTACGAAATTCGAGCTAAAACTGGGTAAGCATTTCTTATCGAGCGTAGGCACAAATGACAAAAACGAAAACGGTTTTAATCTGTGATTATATGTACGTTATTATAGCGTGTCAATAGTAAAATATTGATAGTTGATAGGTATAACATTCCAAATGTTGGTACTTTTCATAAAAGAAATATGAACTTTATGATATTTTATACCTCAAAGCTCAAATACTAAAGCCGTTTTCTTTTTTGCATTTGTGCTAACGCTGGATAAGAAATGCTAACCATGTTTCTAGCAGATTTTCCACTAAAATTGCTTTAATTTATAGAAAACCCGCCTTCCACTGTCGCATTTCCATGGGAAAAAAAATCAGTCCTAATTTAAAAATTTGCCACAATCAGCAAAACATTGATTCCAGGTTACGATTAACGAAGTAAAAAAAGATTTATCCAAGTCTCTTTGCAATGGACCGTCACGCATTCCAAAATAATTTTTGAATTATTAATTCAAGGGTAGAAAGACATTCAGCTGCAAACGTAGATAGTTGTATTGTCTTTTGCTTTAATCAGCAACAGAATCTGTGATTCAGTTATTGTTGTACACAATGGCTCTAGCAATAAAGCAAATCTTTGGTTTCCCCTTGTTCCTGGCTGAAGCAAGAATTATGACTAGGATCCAATGATTTAGAGCTGGACTCAGGCTTGTAACTTCAGGGACATCTTTTCTTATATCTTTTTCTGTCTATTTGATTACACAGTCTGACATTCAAGTTTCGAATTTTAGATATACTTTCATTACGAAGTGACTTCTTTGGAGAAGTTTTTTGTTTGAAATCCGAAGATTATACCTTTTAACATCACTGGCAAATTGGTCTTTATCTATGTACTAATAACAAAAAGCTTTAGTTGTTGTAGCCGGCATTATTTACTGGACCTTAAGAAAATTCTTTCCATATACTATTAGGTATGCAGACATTGGAAATCCTGTGAACATGGAATGGACCTAAGGTGGTTCTGACGTTGGACTTTCGTAATAAATGATTCACGTTACTATGAGGAAAGCATTTTAAAAAAGAGCCAGTTTGCATTTAGAAATACATCTTTGTTTGAACAGAAACATTTGTAATGGTTTGGTGTTGAGAGGTTTACAAGTAACACAAAAATCACAAAATCACTTCGTCAAACCTGTAAGTAATAAATAAAAATTAAGAAAATATAAAATATCCTCAAAGGAGAAAAAAGATATAACAGATTAAATCATTCATTCATACAGCCAAAACACATCCATGTATACCAATCACCTTCATATCGGAAGGAAATGAAGCTGGACACAACCTCTACGGACAGAATATGAAGAATAGTAGGTAATAGTGAACTAAGAATAGAAAGAAACAGGAAATTAGCAGTAGAAGTATGGATGTCGTTCCCTCCGCCCATCCTTTTCATTACTATACAAATATCATCTCTCCATCCACAATTAATATATCAGTAAGGAAGAAAAATACATATAAAAAATATGTAAACTGGTCCATGGGATCATAGTTCATTGTTTCATTTGAAATTCATTAAAAATTTCCCAGACTTTTTTTGGAATTTTCCTGACTTCAACATATCTTAAAACGCTTCCCTGACCTCCGACTGATTTTTTTTCCCTTGACTTTCCAGAAAGTGTGAACCCTGAAACGGGAAATTACTACTAAAACTGTGTGAGCATTTTCTCTGAGCGTAAGTCACAATGACACTGGAAAAAGCAATTATCATATCTAAATTAAAGCCAAGAAAAGATCACTGAAATTCATTCTATCGCAAACGTTTTGTATTATTGTCAATTATGATTTCAAAAGGATATAGAATAAAGAAATCTAGTCCCATGTAAAATATTAAGTGGACTTGCTACTTCTATTTATCGCAAGCCCACTAATACTTGGAACTAATGTTCTGTATTTCTATCTCCTTTAATCACAAAATTGCGCTGGTTAAAGGTCCCGCATACACAACCTTGTTTATTTGTTCTGATTGGAAGTTTTTCCCATGAAGAAAATCCCTTTCTCTGAATTTTTAGAGTTTAGCCTTTATCCCTTCTAACTGTTATTATGATCAACTTGTTTACACCGTTCCCTCGATAACATTTATTCGCCCTAAAAACTAACTTGCATATGATTTTCCTAAACTTCCTGTTTATGCTCGCTTTCCCTGGATTGACCCTTTCCAATGGATCTCACTTCAGATAGAAATTCTAAACAAAAACTTTTTCCACAATGCAAGTTTCTATATCTTTTATTAACAACAACGCAATTGGAAGTTTTTAAGATTAAAAGAATTGATGAGATTGTTTCAAATCCACATCGTTTCAAATATAACATGTGCCAACTGTAACATCGACTATGTAGTCAAACTTTCCTATAAAAACTAAAGATGAGAGCCTTCAAACGCCATGGGCAATTTCCTTTCGAACTAATCTCCCCAACTCTTAACCAGAGAATTTAGCTGTCAGAGATCACTATGACCACAATACCCCTATATCCTTCAAAAATTCTCCATTCTTCAAAACTACTTCTAAAGGTGAAGAACTTTAAAAATTGAATAATTTTTATCTAAAATAACTTTTAATTTATATCCATAAAACTCTTTGGCACTCCTGATTGCCTGGACTAACTGGCTTGAATTTCGTGCAAAAACGAACCCAATTTCCTTGCGGTTTACTTTTATTTTGCAACCAATTGAAATCAGCTGTTTGATGGAGCCGTCGGATATCGGAATTAAACAGAAATAAAAACTAATAACAAATGTTTATGGAGGTAACAATAAATGATCAACTTTGTGCTGGAGTTTTATCGATTTTGGGCAGACAAATTAGATTAAAGCGATTTTATTGAATGAAATATTCATGGCACAATTCCAAACGGGCCTACCACAACCGTTACTATTTTTTGGTTGACACAAATTTTGCGTAAGAACCGTGCTAAATTCCGCAATCCGCAGGAAATAGCAACTTGAGATACGAATTAAGCGAAATTCTTTACATTTGTTAGCATTTTTTACGAATTTTTCGGTTTAACAAAAAAACGAACCGGCAAGACTTCCAGATTTTCTTACGCTTCCGAGCAAAGGCAAGCAAATAAAAACGAAAACGCCTATTATAACATACAGTAGGTCAGCATCGATAGAGAAACTACCATAGTAGAGATATAGTAATATATATATATAATTATAATATATATATAATTATATATATATATATATAGTATAGTAAAAGATATAATAATATAGAATATAATTAATATACGAGTATCATATTAATATATATAGTAATAGTATATAATATATGACAATCATAGTATATAATTAAATGCAAAATTAATGAAAGAAGAGAATTTGAAAACTTTATTTTCTAGAAATAGAGGGGTGAAAGTGCTACCCTTTCCTACGTGAATCGTCGAGTCTATATGAATAAGATGTTTAAATTCCTCTTCGTGCTGAAAGCAATGTGCTGAGACCTTCCTATGCAATCTAGGCGCTTTCCGGAGGAATGGTGTTGATAAAGCTACAAAACCAGTATTTACTACCACAACACACATTCAAGACAATTGTGGGAGAGAGGCGGGACATGGGGTATGGTGGATATATGGTAATCAGTATAATATATATATATTATATATATAGATTAATATATATATATAAATATATATTATATATATATATTATATATATATAATATATATATATATCATATATTAGCCGTATATATATATATATATATTATATATAATATATAATATTATATAGGTAATATATATAATATATATAAATATATATATATATATATATAATATATAATAATATATATATATATAGTATATATATATATATATTAATCAAAAATTAAAATTAAAGACAAAATGTGTGGTATCGGTTAAACGGTATCGCAAAATTTAGCCGATACCGATACACTTTGCTCACAAAATTCCCACTTGGATACGCGATTACCGGGATTACCTCAAAAATCGACCGATACCGATACCATGGATCGGTGCATCAACTAAATATATCTATATATATATATATATATATATATATATATATATATATATATACAATATAATATAATATAGAGGAGAGAATATATATATATATATAATATAATATAATAGCTATAACTACGCTATATATATTATATATATATATATTATATAACTATATAATATATATATTATATATATAAATATATAAATTATGGGATGTATCCGATAGTAATCGATATCGCAGTATCGCATTTTTTTTGTACTCCGGCATTGGTTATCTGGTCGATACTTGGCGGATGAATTCTTACGTTTTGGTTGAAGGATTAATTGAGAAACTTTTAGATCAATAATAAATCTAGTTTCGATAATATTAATCAGGTTGATAAGGAATTTCTTAAAGCTAGCGAAACCCCACAAAAGGCATCCTCCGGACGGTGACCCTTCTAAAATTGCATTTAAATGGCATAGCCGAGGAGCTTGCTCGCGTGAACAAAAAAAAAAAAGATTCACAGAGTGGAAGCCTCCTTTATTAACAACCCCTGTCAACAGCACTGATAGTGACGATGGTGGTTTTTCAGCAAATAAACCTACTGACGATGTGAAGGAGAAGAGGATTTGGATATGTTAGATCTTTGATAAGTTCACTGCCGAAATTGCATGACATCTCCATTCACCTTCAAAGGCAGTCACACCAATGGAACCTCATGAAAAACTTGAGAGACAGCTCAAGCGAGCAAAGAATAATTCCAACGAGTGAAAGAGGACACTGAGGCTCTACGGAAAACATGGAGATTGTGTGATGGGAACGGCTAATCGTCCATCGGCATATTTTCTCAATCGTCATCGTCAATTATTCTGCGATTAAGTGAGGAAATATTACACTAGAAACTGGAGAAAGATTATTTTTCAGCAAAAATAATTTAAGAAGCTTAAAAAAATTTAAAGTACTAGAATTTTTGTATGTCTGTCCATGTCCTCACTATTAAAAACTGTTCCATCTAACCTTTTGTACATAGAATTTATGATTAAAATCAGAATAATAATTAAGTTGTAATCAATGAGCATGATTTTTTTAAAAAAAATGAACTTTGCAATGTCAAAAATATTTCTGGCGTAAGGTTCCAACGTTTAAGGTAATTCTGGGTGCCTGGATTCAATACGGTCATCGGTTTTGTTTTTACTTAAGGTTTTTAGATATTCACAATATTGCAGTTTTCAACTAAACAACAAATTTATGATTTTTTTGAAGAGTGAACATAGACTTACAGACAAGAATAGATAAGATACAATACACAATAATAATGAAAAATACATTTAACGATCTGAAGCTCAAATTTAAGACAATCCATTGGATAGAAATGTGGGTAAATGCTGATAACCATTTTAAAATTTTATATGAATTAAGAAAATATGTACAAAAATGTAAATTGAAAATAGTGATGTATTTTCATTAAACGACCTCTTCTTTGACGATCACCGATGTACAGCTTGTGGAATGTCTCTTATTAAGGACCAGCAGTAATCTTCCAGTGCCCCATCGGCCTTGGTACCGTTCCTCCATAACTTTTATTTCTTGATGTAAGCGTTCACCTTGCTCTTCTTTCACTTGGCCCAAGTTCTTTGGAAAGTAGTCCAAGTGAACTTTGATGCTCATTCTACATCCAAGTGATTGGAAACTCAAGAGCAGCTCCTCCACAATCTCTTGGTAGTTGTCTGCTTTCCTGTTCCCAAGGAAATTCCCGTACCTACATCTAGAGTAATGAATTCCGAGTCTTTAGCCTCTGCCGAAGTCATTGTTGTAACAAAGTGTGAATCCCTGATAAGTTTTCTTATTTGAGGGCCATCAAATATTCCTGCCTTTTTCTTCTCGCACTGAGACTTGGTAAGATTGAAAAATATAGCTGAAGCATTCTCCAGTGTGATCAAGAGCTTTGACGAATTGCTTCATTAACCCAGGTTTTATGTGCAATGTCGGAAATGCAATTTTATTCCTTTCAGCCAGAGGCTCTTTTGATGTTCTTTGAAACCAGGCGGCAAACTGATTCTTGGTGGCCAGCATCTTAGTCCACCCAATTTCTTATTGTAAAGCCTTACTGTCCAGTAGCAAACCGGAAAATCCAGGGTGATTTGGTGTGAACCTCCTTGCTGCCATCACGCAGAAATGAATACCACAATACAAATTAACCATCCATGAAGATGGTGTTTTGCAATCTATCCAGAATTTCTTGATGTTGGCATACTCTTCTTTCTTTAGAGAGTATTCTCTTGTGATTAAAACATATATATATATATATATAATATATATATATATAAATATATATTTAAATATTTTATATATATATACATATATATATATAATTATATATATTATATATATATATATATATATATATGATATATTTCGCCGTGCAGTAAAACACATTTCAAACTTCTTTTACAACTGTCAATAAAAAGTCTCCTTTCACTTGAATCATATGCGAGCAGTTCTATATTGAGAAAAATCCATTCAACATCATTACAATAAACAAGTTGACCATCTGAATGAAAGTACTTTCGTAGTGCTGCTTCTCTGTTATGATAAAAGGAGACACTAATGCCAGGTCTGAAAATTCCTTTCTCTTTCAGTCTGGAAACCAGCAATTCAGCAGACTGCTTTTTCAAATACAAGTCTCTCACCAGATTATTCAATTCAGGCTGACTAAACATAGCAATTGTATCAGAATCTGCAACAGATTGCGTATATTCGGCCAGAGCATCACCCATCCTCATCATCTGTAGAAGAAGGTAAACTTACATTTTTAACATCAATCTTCGGTAGCTCAGTAAATACAGGCACAGGTATTTCCTCACAGTCTTCATCTGGTTGTCTGGAAGATAGGATATTTGGGTATTGAAAGTGGTGTTTGTTTGTCTTATTGAAACCTTTTACATTGACAAGACTGAAGTAGCAGTCATCCAAATGGTTTGTTAGTTCTCCCCAAACCATTGGCACACAAATCTCAGCTTAGCATTATTTCCTTTAGACCATTGATGCAAAGTTACACACGTTTTGCACACTTTGAGATGAGCCCAATATTTGTCTTGGTCTCCCAGTCCTACTTTAAAATAGGCAAGATTAAGGTTGTGAAAAAAACGTTTTTTTTTTTTTTTTTTTTTTTTTTTTTTTTTTTTTAAAAATGTTTTTTTTTAAAACAAAATTTTTTTTTTTTTTTTTTTTAAATTACCTCCCTCCTTTATGTATATTAAAGATGTTTTAAATTATACAGTAGTTCCAATACCCCTTCTAGGCCTAAAGATGACTATAACACAGATTTATATATTATAATATATATATATATATAACTATATATATAATATATATATATATATAATTATTATATATAATATATAATATAATAATATATATATATATATATAATATATATATATAATATTATATATAGAGCCTTTATATATGAATCTTGTTAACAATTTAGAAGGAAAGTCACTATTAATATTTACTTAAGCACAAATTTTCGTTCTTTTCAAAAGAACCTCTTTCAGGAATGCTTAAATGAAGATTATTAAATATTAACTTTAATATTAACACATTAAAAATCTAAAAAGTAATTTATATTTTAGAATTTTATAGTGCTGATGTGAATTTTCAAAATGTTATTTAGAGTGGGATTGATAATGATTTCACCTTTTTGCCTTGTTATAATTATTGGTGTTAAGGTGTATAAGGATCAAAGCAATTTTCTTCTGTGTAAATCTTTTGAATGTATGAGAGGGGTCATGTTGTTATGTAATAGTATGGTTATGTGTGACACGATGTATGTGAGGGCAGAATTTAGGTGTCCGTGTAAGGTCATGTTTGTGTTGGTACAGTCTACGGTAAAATGTCAATGGTAAGGTCATGTTGTATAAGGAGTTACAATGAAGGCAAGGGATTTTATAACACATTGGGGTATTAGTTGGGTCGATTTATGTTGGGTCTAAGAATAGGTTTTAAAGGGTAAATTTCCTGAAGAGGTGGGTTTAATATTATTGAGTAAGATGTATTTTAAATATTTAAGAGGAATGTTAGGTATAGGTAAGAAAGAGTTGTTATTAGAGGGGGTTCATAATTGTGAGGTTGATAAAAGGAATTTTTTTGCTTGTTTAACACGTTGTATAATGATATGAGGGTAAGAAAGTTGTTAAAATAG
>JABUQX010133792.1:15000-23497 GCA_015478945.1 Trachelipus rathkii
GCATCGCTTGAGGTTTTCCAGTTCTTGGAGTTTTTGGCAATTCATCTTTTGAGTAACTTGAGTTTTGTCCTAAATATATATATATATATATATATATATATATCTAATATATTTATTATTATATATATATATATATATATATATATATATATATAAATATACATTAATTTTAGTATATTATATTATAACATATTATCTTGTTTCATGTTTTTCTAAGGCAAAATAGGGGCTCGAGCCGACGGGGAGCAGAAGGGGGACGATTTCCATATAACCCGTAGGGGAGGGCGGAGGAACCCCCAGCGACACCTCCAACCAAAGAGCGGGGGTTCCGGAGACCCTCCCCGGAGGGGGGAAATAGTCCTACCCTGTCGTTCCCCGGAAGGCCGAGAGACCCCGACTCCTGCCATCTTGCGGTTTACTTGGGGTATTCTTTAGTTAACAAAAATAAATAAAAAAAATAAAAACTAACGGAGTCGAAAAACGAACAGGTCCTATATATATTTGAATCATCAAATCCCTATAATAGAAAGTCTATTTTGGTCCATAAAGATACCTGTACTATTTTTTTTGGGCTACGAGTACCGTTTCCAAACAAGAGTCAATACTAGACTTTCTCCTATATAACTATATATATAGTATATATATATAATAGATGTATATTATATATATATATATATATATATATATATATATATATATATATATATATATATATATATATATATATATATATATATATATATATATATATATATATATATCCTGTAGTAATAAAATTAATAGTTACTTAATTTTGTACTTGCCGGAACCGGAGCAGCGTCTTTTTTTGCGGCTCCGGCTCCAACTCCAGGCCCCGTAAAATTTTGGCTCCTGCTCCACCCAAAACATTGCGTCTCCGGCTCCGCAGCCCTGGTGGAAAGTTGCACAGAAAATATCTCGCCGTTTCAACAACTCTTCACCCACAGTCCTCCGTTATGGACCTAATATAACCGATATGATTTCTGATCCAGCAGTTGTTACAGATGCATTAGGTTATAGTTTTGCTAGCCACTCGAGCTCTTCCCGCTATCCTAAAGGCTTTCAAAAACTGAAAATTAACACTGCATCGCCAGACTTTTTAACAAGGAAAGAGGAAGAGCATACCTATAACCGTCTCTTTACACTTGCAGAGTATCAAACTGCACTACCGAATAGCAGACATGATTTTCGGACATAATGCTCCGTCATATTCACCCTTCTGCATCAGCGTTCTTGCTGGACTTGTATAACAGAATCTGGATCGAATCCTCTTTTCCATCTATTTGGACTACAGCTTTTGTAATTTCCATTCCCATACCTGGGAAGGATTCGAAGTTGGCGGACAACCAAAGACCAATTTCGCTGACCTGTCATACTTGCAAATTAATGGAAAAAATGGTTTTAAGCTACCTTCTCCTTGTTCTGGAGTATCGCCAGGCTTTTTCAAACTTCTAGTTTAGTTTCTCAAAAAGTCGTTCGACCGGATCCCTTGTTAAAATTAGATCATGACATCTGGGAAGCTTTCTCAACTGGTGGGACGGTTCTTGGTGTCTTTTTTTTATGACACAATGTGGAGAACTGGGGTTCTCCTTAAACTCTACTAGCTCGGTTTCCGAGGACAGCTCCCATCTTATTAATATCTTCTGTCAAAAACACAATCATCCCAGGTTTCAGTTGTCCCTCCTTGTCTAATCAAACGCTACTTTACTCTGGATAGTTGTTCAGCAGGGCAATGTCTAAGTGAATTATTATTTGGGCTCTCTGATTCAATTACATCGTTACTGCTATCCTAGGGACTGTCAATTTTTCTTTCTGTGGTGATGACCTGGCGCTATACATTGCCAGGCTGCCATTTCTTGAACGTTAATTTCAATTAGCCTTTTTAGCTTTAAAAACACACAATTTACTTAATCAAGCTGCTATTTTAGTCCCAATATTCATATTATTCAATCTAGAATGAAGAAGCCTAATAACTTCTAAATATATCGTTTAATCCCACAAACTTAACTTTATATGGTTCACCCATTCCTGTTACTTCACAGGTTTGATTTCTGGGCCTCATTCGGGATGACCACCTGACGTATGCACCAAGCATTAAACACCTGAAAAAGACTTGTCATTGTGCGCTTGACCTATTACGTCACCTCACCTAATAAACCTGGGTTGCTGATCGCAAGTCCCTTTCGCGCCTCCACAACGCTCTAATCCTAACGAAGTTGAACTATGACTCCGTAATACATGGTTAGGACTCCTCAACTCAACTATACATGTTAGACCCATCCAAAATGAGATTATCCGTACCTCAATGGTGGCTTCCGATCCTCCCCCCTGGTAAGCATTGAAGTTGAGGGGTTGAGGCCGATGTAATGCAGCTCTCACTGCGAAGAAAATAACATATCACGTACAATAGCTATTTTCTCTTTCAAACCTCAAAACCATTTGCACTAAAACCAATTCTGTAAGAGGTACCTAAAAATCCTCCTTAAAGGCCATTTGCAAACAGTTTTGTAGCATTCTTAAATTCATTAATATTCCTTTGCAAAAGGTGCTGTCTTTCTCTTATGCTGAAGGGTATCCGCTATGCACCTTGGCTATTCCCAATTCCCAATTCCTTCCATTTGCCTAGTCCTGTCCTTTCCTTTCAAATCCTACCGCCTTGTTAAAGCTCTTTTTCTTGTTTCACTCTGGAGTTCACTGGAGATCTATTCCAGTGTTCACCGACGGCTCTAAAACAGGAAACGGCGTGGGAGCACCTGCCGTATTTCCTGACCACAACCTCTCCCATACAGTCTCCCCTCATGCTTCAATTTTTGCTACAGAACTAATAGCTATAATGATTGCCCCTCTCTCGGTTTTATTTCCTAACGAAGACCACCCATATGTCACTTATTCGTATTCTCTCAGTGCCAATTAGATGCTCAAAGACCCCTACTCTAAAAACACATTTGTATCCGTGGTACAACAATTTCTCAGGCTGCTTCACACTCGCAAGAAATGAATTGCACCGTTGGATTTGTTAAGTTGTTATTGAGGTATAGAGCAAACATAACCTCCCTAACCTCAAATAAAATCAGCTCCCTACAACTCGGGGTAAAGAAAAACCACACAGAAGTGGTAAAATATCTTATCAAAAAAGGTGCAACGGTTAATTGTGAAGACATTTTTTGTGTTTCACTTTTACACATTAGCGTTCAAAATGGTAACGTGGAATTGGTAAATTTCATGATTGAAAACGGGGCAAACATCAATGCAAAAACAGTCTTTGGTGTTACACCGCTGCATATGAGTCTTCAATATGGATTTGAAAATATTTTTGAAATTCTTCTAAAAAATAATGCAGATATTCATTGTAAAAATAACATTGGTTGGAGCTGTTTGCATTTTGCAACAAATTTTCATGGAAACTTTGATATAATAGGAAAATTATCTTCATTAGGATTTGACCTCAATGCTAAGGATAATGATAATCAAACGGCTTTGCATTTAGCTTCATGCTCTGGCAATTATCAGGTAGTGAAAGAGTTGCTACACCATAATGTTATTATTGATTTAAAGGACTCACTTGGTTTAACTCCTTTACACTTTGCTGTATTGAGTAATAGTAAAGACGTAACCGAAATTTTAATTAGGTACGGAAGCAATATAAATATGAAAAACAAGAATTGTTTTACTCCTTTGCATTTTGCTATTCAGAATAAAAATCCTGTTATTGTTAAATATTTATTAGATAATGGTGCTGACGTTAATTTAGATAATGGAAAGGCATTACAAGCTGCGGTTTTGTCACGAAGCCTAAATATTGTAAATCATGTACTTGACAGTTGCGATGTTATTAATATTGAATTTTTAAACAATGCACTCGCAACAGCTGTCTATAAAGGGTACAACAACATTGTAAAAGCACTTATTCTCAAAGGAGCTGATGTCAACCATTTATTAAGTGATGATAAAGCAAAAAATTCCTTTGTATCACCATTGCACATTTCTTCGTTATCTGGATTCAGTGAAGTGACCAAAACTTTAATTACATTTGGAGCAGATGTTAATACTGAAACACATGGTGGAGATATAGAAACACCATTGCATATAGCAGCAATATTTGGCCACACTATCAAACATTAATGGAATCTGAGAAAATAAATGTTCATTTAAAAGATTATAAAAACAGAACAGCAATAGAACTAGCTGTGGCCGATTGTCATTTAGAAGTGATTCAGTTACTGTTGTCTCATGAAAATATTAATAGCAAAGGCAATGATGGTTGGACACTGTTACATATTGCTGCCAATTTTGGGAATCCGAAGATGACTGAATTTTTAATAAACAATGGCGCAGATTTACACTCTAGGAATAATTTTGGCTCTAAACCATTTCATATTGCTGCTAGGGAAGGTCATTTACAGGACCTGGAGCTTTTTATTGAAAAAGGTAATTCGGTTGACGATATAGGATCTGCTGGATGGAATTTAGCTCATTATGCTGCAGTTGGAGGTCATTTGGGTGTACTTAAGTTTTTGATAAATAAAAATATTGATGTAAACGCAGTTGATTTACAAGGTCGGAGGCCCTTGAATTATTCTGTTGAAAGAGGATTTAGAGAATTCTCGAAATTTTTAATAGAAAACGGAGCGTATTACAACATTTTTAAGTTAACTGAGATTAAGTCATTTATCAGAATAAATAAGCAAATAATGCATTTGCTGGAAGCAACTGAAAATCTGAATAATGCTGTTAAGCTTAATGATAGTAAGAACGTTGAAAAATACATCAAGGAGTTAAAAATAAATTGGAAAATAATAGAAAATCATACACTCCATTACATTACTCATCTTGGAAAGGTTTCCATGATATCAGAAAGTTTTTATCTTTGAAATAATGCTATATTCCTATTACCTCAATCGGCAAAGTGGATGGTTGTCATCACCATTGTCCATCTTACGCAGCAAAATTAATCATTATCGATGATATTGTTTTTTATTCGTTATTTATCACGTGGTGCTGCGTACAACATAGCAAATGAAAATGGAAAAACTCCTTGATTTTACTCTAGTGAGAATGATTATCGGTTTCTAAAATTAATGCTAACATTGAAATGGTTCAAAAATTGTTGATGTGAGAGTCACTTTCAAAATTGGAAAAGGCTGAAAATGAAATGAAAAATGCAATAATTAACTGTCAAAATAAAGAGCACAAATCTTTTTTGACTATTGCCATTCTTAATGATTTCCCAAATCTGAATGTATTAAAAGCAATGCTTTGTAAAACTGATCACCTTCAAATTCTTTTAGCGGAAATTTTAAGTACTGAGGAAAAGTATAATGAAGCATTGACAATATATAAAAAGATTTTGAATAGAAGGCAAAATGTTTGGGGGACTGATAACCCTTTGACATTAGAAATCGAGACTGATGTTGCCACTATGTATTATAGATCTGGAAATTACCAAGAAGCTTTGAGTACATTGGAAAATATTTATCAAACACAAACTAAAATATTCGGGTTAAGTAATAAACCTACTCTAAAAACAAGGAGCTTTATTGCGCTTGTGTTGCATCGATTAGGAAAGGATGAAAAAGCTTTGAAAATATTTCAGCAAGTTTATTTCAAACAAGCAGAACTTTTCGGCGAGAATGATTCAGAAGTTTTGGATACAAGATTTCACATGGCTTTGTCATTAGATAGTTTAGGAAAATATGACGAGGCTTTTATTCACAATTCTGAGGTATATGAAAGAAGAAAGAAGACATTAGGAATCGAACATCAGAAAACTTTTTCTGCTTATAATAATTGTACCATGGTATTGAATAGCAAGGGTGATTTTAAAGAAGCTTTAAATATTTATAAGAAGGTTTACGAGATCAAAAGTAAGATTTTAGGACCAACCCATTCTACCACTTTAAGGACTTTACAGCACATTAGTGCTATTCTTCCCCGTGTTCGGAACGATACCGAAGGGGTGAAATTAAGTGAACACGTGTATAAATTACAAGTCAATGCCTTAGGCCCTGACCATCCTGATACTCTTTATACAAAATATATTATAGCAAGATGCCATTTCATAAATGGAAACATAAGCATGGCCTATAGAATCAATTATCGGTTGTTACCTGAGAGTAAACGAATTTTTGGAGTAAATCATCCTTTTGTTAAGGGAATTGAAAACACTCTCGACTTTATTAATGAAGAAAGTCGATTCCTAGGTTTTGACACTTCAATTTTTTTAAATGACGTAGAAGGTATCCATTCCGCTGCAAACATAGGAAACATACTCAAGCTTGAAGATCTAATTAAAAGTGGGTATGATGTTAATGAAAAAGACAGCGAGAATAGAATCGCTTTACATTTTGCAATAAATAATGGACATATAAGTGCTGTTAAAACATTATTAACCAATATGGCAGACCCTATAATTGCAACAAATAAAGGGAATACAGCTCTTCATACAGCGGTGTTAAAGAATCAAAAAGAAATTATAGAAATGCTGCTTAGTTATGCAAAAAAGAAAATTCCAAATAAATTTCAGAATTTTATCAACGCTAAAACATATTCAAGTGGAACTACAGCTCTTCATATTGCAGTCGAGAAAGGGTTCAGAAAACATTGTAAAAGTTTTATTAGATTTTGGTGCAGTTTACAACGTCATAGACAGTAGTATGAAAATACCTTTACAATATTCTTCTAACATAATCGTGTCTAATTTGCTAACTCTAACAGAAGAGGCATTTGAATCAGCAAAATCAGGAAATCACTCGATTTTGAGCAAATAAAGAAAGAAACACTGGACACGATTTCTGCAGTTTTAAACTCTCGTAATGAAGAAAGACAAACAGTAATTCAAGTCGCTCTGTCTAAAGATAAGAATCTAGGGAGAGGATTTATTAAATTGATTATCTCGTGAGTGCACCCCTCTTATTGAGTAGGGCTCTGCCCGTGAAAGGTGGTGTCAACTGTAGTTATATATATATATAGTATATATATTAATATATATATATATATATATAATATATATTATATTATATATATTAATATATAAGGTATATATATATATATATATTATATATAATATATATATATAAAAAAGCCAGTGAATTTTTTGCGGGGGGGCTTGCGGACTTTCGCAAGTTGGTTTTACTATTTCAAATGTAAGTTTAAATATATATATATATAATATATAGATAAGTAATATATATAGTATATATATCTATAATATATATTATATATATAATATAACTATATATATATACTATATAAATTTATATATATATATATTATACTATATATATATGATATAAATTATATACCTCTACTTAGGTGATTCAATAAATTATGTGTAAAAATTTTTGGTAACTATAAGCATGCAATAAATAAATGTTAAGTTCTATTACAAATGGTAAGACTATATGTGCTTATAGTTTTCCGTCTGGTTGTCTGTTATGTGTTTTGTTTAATCTAAATATCTTGTTGTCTACGAAACCAAGTCAGAGTTATAAAACCCTCAAATTTTAATAAATGGTGGCCGTTAAAAGATTTTATGAACGAATAACTCGTTATTCGGAATGTAGGTAGGTGTAAAGTAAACATATTTTATTTTATTGTAGGAGATAGGTTTAATTTTGTGCAACATAAACATACTGTTTCAAAAGCATCTACAAATGATATCAAAGAGACTAAAGATGATGTGAAAATGACTCCATAGTTCCCAATCAATTGGGTCGCTTCCAGGCGTCTTCATCGATTGTGCGGACCCGTTCAATATTCTTCGAGAGTCCGTGTTCGATCCTCATTCTGATTATAAAATCCTTAAGCTCGTAAAGGTCTCAACGGTGTCGATTGGAGATAGAGTATACTAGACGGAACTTCAAATGTCCCAAAGGTAATACTTCCAAAAGGATTAGTCAGGGCGTCGGTGACCTTGCTGTAACGGAACTAGGCCACCTTGACCTATCTATTGATTTGGGAAAAGTCTCATTCAGGTGTTCCAAACTGCAGCACTAAAGTGTGCAGGAGCCCCATTAATGCATAAACCACATGTTTGGCGCCAAGACTGAGAGTGTTACCTATCAAACAAGGTACGGTTCTACATGTTCAAAAAGTTTAAGTGATTATGCCATAAGCTCGGGGAAGGAAACTCGACACTATGTACAGTGAAGAGCTCCTTCCAAAATAAGGGTTTTACTAATTAGGTTTTCGTAGATCACAAAATATTTAGTAAAAACAATATATAGACAAACCAGACGGAAAACTAAGCACATTACGTCATACCTTTATAGGAACTTTAACCTTTTTATTTTTGCATTCTGGTATAAGTTACGAAAAATTTTTACCATAATTTTGAAATTATGGCAGTATGATAGAATAAAAATTAATTATAAATATTATAAATAAAATTTATATATATATATATATATATATATATATAATTATATATATAATAATAATATATATATAATATATATATAGTATATATATATATATATAC
>JABUQX010133793.1:0-5000 GCA_015478945.1 Trachelipus rathkii
AAAGAGAGAATGATGTATGTATTACTGTCAGAGTTTGTTATATTAGTACTTATCTCACAACTTATCAAGTTTTTATATAAGTATATAGTAGTATTAATATATATATATTATTATATATATATATGTTATATAATATAGATATATATATATAAATAGTTATATATATATATATAGTATATTAGTATATATATAAATATAATATATATATAATAATATATAATATATATATATATAGATATATTTAATAGTATATATATATATATATATATATAGTATATAATATATATAATATATATTATATAGTATATATATATTTTATATAGTATATATATATATAGTATATATATACTATATATATACTATATATAGTATTATACAGATTATTATATTATTTTAATTTATTGTTAGTATTATAGCTTATCCAACTAATCTATATATATATATATATATATATATAATATATATATATATATATATATATTATATATAAAAATTTATTTAGTATATGTATATTATATATATATATATATATATATATATTATGATATAGTATATATATATATAATATATATATATATATTATATTATATATGATATATATATATATATATATATAATATATTGGATAAAAAGTTTTCACTTGGATATTACAAATTATCCACATCCACATATTCCCGATGGAAAACTTGGCGAACTTAACTTACATATTTTAAATTTTGCATATTATTATTATTGAAAAAGAAATTTTTCTTTTTTGCTTTTAATGTTGCTTTAATTCAAAAATCCATTACTATCATGGGGCTACGAATCATACAACATAATCTACAGTCAATCTTAGTTGTTTGAAAGAATTTAAAAAAAGATTAGGTAAAGCTTTTAAAATATAATTTAAAAAAGGAATTGGAAATAGCGAGGAAACGTAAAATCGTTGGAAAAAGAAAAACCCCCATTTCGTTCTTTTTTTTTAAATACGCCAAAACCCCCACAACCCCCACAACCCCCTTTTCGGGTCGCTGATCCTGAAGGTTCCTCTCATAATTTTCTCCTTATTTACTAAAATTTTATAAACCTCAATGTCAAATTTTTAGATTAAATACTATATATTTGACCTTTAAGGTAATAATTCGTCAATCCCGGAACGATCCTTCGATATCAAAGATCCTAAAATATTAATTCTTTCATATATATATAATTATTATAGATATATATATATATATTATATATATATAGTATATATATATTATATATATATATATATACTACGTATATATATATATATACATATATATATATATTTATATATATATTATATATAATATTATATAATATATATATATAATCAGGGTTGGGTTCAAGTACACTTGTGGCGGTTTGTTATATATAATATAATTAATATATATATATATATTATAGTAGTATATATATATTATATATAGTATATATATTATATATATTATATATATATATATATATATAAGTTATATATATATATATATATATCTAATATAGTATATATATATAATAATATAATTATTATATAATATATATATATATTATATAGTATATATATATATATATATAATATTATATTATATCATATATTATATTATGATAGTTATATATATATATATATATATATATATATATATATAAAAAGAAAAATTGCTTAACCTAAAGGTCAAATGTGTTGTTTACTATACATTTGACATTTATGGTTGCCAGGGTACCTGCAACAACTTCCCTCGCACAGCTATTACCGTACCGTAGCGTCACTGTGACGTATGACCGTTTAAAACTCTTTCAATTGCAGATCAAATATGGCAAAAGTTATACTCGTCACGAGGATAGTCTCAGAATGAAGGCATTTTTAGATCATAAAATGAAGGTCGCTGAACACAATCAGAGATATTACGAGGGAAGTGAAAGTTTCTTAATCGGAATCAACCAATTTAGTGACAAGGTAAAAATACGAGTTTTATTAAGTTTCTTCCTTTCATATTTGAATTCATTATTTTTATAATAATTAGGATAAATTAATGACTAGAAATACTAACAATAAAACATTTTGCAGCTTCCCCACGAGGTTGGAAATTTAAATGGCTTGAAATTTGATACAGAGAGAGCTAAAAAGAGTGGAGTAACATTCATTCCACCTCATGATGACGTCAAGATTCCAGAATCAATTGACTGGAGAAAAGATGGCGCTGTTACTGAAGTTAAGAATCAAGGGGAGTGTGGTTCTTGCTGGGCATTTTCAGCTGTAAGAAATATTTCACTTCATTTAACTATTTGAATTAGCTATAGTTGACCATTATACAGTAGCAAAATAGTTGAAGTTTAACATAAATGGCAATATTTCGACCTTGATTGCCTGTTTTTTATAAGACTTCTTTATATTTTACTAATTCATTTAGAATAACTACCTAAAATATCTTTATTATATATTATTATTATTATTATTATTATTATTATTATTATTATTATTATTATTATTATTATTATTATTATTATTATTATTATTATTATTATTATTATTATTATTATTATTATTATCCCATAGACTGGAAGTTTGGAAGGTCAACACTTTTAGAAAAACCGGAAAATTAGTTAGCCTTTCGGAGCAGAACTTAGTCGACTGTGTTATATTCAATGGTACTCGGGAAAACTGCAGTGGAGGAAATATGATTGACGCCTTCGATTACATTAAGAAAAATGGAGGAGTTGATACAGAAAAGAGTTACCCTTACAAAGCCGTAGTAAGTTCCATTTCCTTTTTATTATTTATCAGAAATAATTCGATATTATAATTTTTCTTTTTAAGGGAGCAACTAAATAGTAAAAGATAGTAATGTTGAATTATTATTATTATTATTATTATTATTATTATTATTATTATTATTATTATTATTATTATTATTATTATTATTATTATTATTATTATTATTATTATTATATTTTAATAATTACTGTATAATAAATAGTATATTTATTATTATTATTATTATTATTATTATTATTTTATTATTATTATTTAAGTTTATTATTATTAATATTTAAATAATATTGCTATTATGTATTATTATTTATTATTATTATTATTATGTATTCTTATTAATTATTATTTTTATTATTATTATTATTTTTATTATTATTACACTATAAACACTAATCTTATATGATTTTCATTCATATTATTATTAATTATTATTAATATTATTATATTAATTATTATTATTGTTGTGTTATTGTTGTTTGCTGTAGAAAAATGTTTTTTCTTTTTATTATTATAAGTAAAAAACTACCTTATTTATTATATTATTATTTTTTATTTATTATTATTATTATGTATTATTTAAATTATTAATTTTAAATTATTATTCTTATTATGATAAGTATTATTATTATAGTTTTTTTGTTATTATTATATTATTATCATTAATTAATTAATTCTATTATTATTATTAATTTAAATTTAAAAATTATTTATATTATTGTTTTTTATAATTATTTCTTATTATTATTATAAAACTTATTATGTTATTATATATTATTAAAAAATTGTTATAATTATTAATATTAATTTATTTATTATTGTTTTTATTGTTATTATTTTTAGTATTTTTTTTTATAATTATGATTTTTATTATTATTATATAATATTATTATAATAATATTATTATTTTATTATTAATATTATTATTATTATTATTATTATATTATTATTATTATTATTATTATTATTATTATTCATTATTATTATTATTAATGTATTATTATTATTATTATTATTATAATTATTTTAAATAAATATTATTATTAATATTATTATTATTATTATTATTATTATTATTATTATTATTATTATTATTATTATTATTATTATTATTATTATTATTATTTATATTATTAATTAAAATATTTTTAAGTAGTAAGTAGTAGTAGTAAGTAGTAAGTAGTAGTAGTAGTAGTAGTAGTAGTAGTAGTAGTAGTAGTATTAAAATTCCAACCTTATAAGTAAACTTCCACTATATATATATTCAATACGGTATATATAAAAAAGACACAACAGAAAATCTTTCATCTAAACTTCTCCAGTAGAAAATCATATCCACTTCTCAGAAAGGCTATCCATAAGTGTCCAAACCAACTCTAGGTGAAGTTATACGCTTTGAAGTTAATAATAATAATAATAATAATAATGTTTAAGTGTATAACTTCTGAACCTCCAGGATGGCTGTAAGCCCCCTACCTTAGAGTTGTTTGGACTTATGGACACCCTTTCTGAGGAGTGGATATGATTTTCTACTGGAGAAGTTTAGATGAAAGATTTTCTGTTGTGTCTTTTTATGGAACTTTTTTTGACACATTTGTGAAGTTACTTTATATGTTGAATTTTAATTTTTTTGGCTATAACATCGCTTTATTATATTAAGGGTAAAATTAATAATAAAAGATTGTTATTTTTATTATTATTATTATTATTATTATTAATTATTATTATTATTATTATTATTATTATTATTATTATTATTATTATTATTATTATTATTATTATTATTATTATTATTATTATTATTATTATTATTATTATTATTATTTTATATTATTAATTATTATTATTATTATTATTATTATTATTATTATTATTATTTATTATTATTAATTATTATTATTATTATTATTATTTATTGTAACTTAATATTCGAAATTCATTAAATACAATCATTCAATATGAATTAGTATCATCATCAGTATCTTATTAAAATCAATATTTTAATTTATATATTTGGAACTACTTTATATACAAAATATATTTTAGATCAAAATATATTTTGTAAACGATTTTGATCGAACGTATAATTGTGATATTATTTATTATTATTTTTATTATTATTATTATTAATTATTATTATTATTATTAATTATTATTGATTTGTTGTAATGCATGCCAAGTATTATTATTTATTATTATTATTATTATTATTATTATTATTATTATT
>JABUQX010133793.1:10000-14172 GCA_015478945.1 Trachelipus rathkii
ACTTGAGCTTAACTTAATTTTCTTCACTGGTTTTTGGCTTTTTCGCCACGCTTTCCTCACTTACACTTACTTGCAGGCCGTATCAAGAAAAACCTGTCCAATTAAGTTTGTTTCTTCCTCACTTTCAGAATGTTTCTCAAATGAGCGCGACCAGTTGGAACTTTTTCTGGGTTGCTATTTTCAAAAAAAAAAAAAAAACTGAAAATCTCTGGCTGTGTAGCTAGTACCTTAAATTTTGGCTCGTAATTCAAAGCAAAAATCCGACCGAGTGGCAACTCGTATCTCGGGAATCTCGTAATTTGGGGCGCTCATATATCAAGGTACCACTGCATATATATATATATATATATATATATATATATATATATATATATATATATATATATATATATATATATATATATATATATATATATATATATATATAATATATAATATATATACCGGATGGGTGCCCCATCAAGTTGCGTCCAATCTAAGTGGGGGTTCAGGAATACAAGAGACATTTTCCATTATTATAATTACACACACACAAATCACTGCATATAAATTTAATCAAATATTTAAAATCCTAGCTATCTATCTACACCTATCTAATATATACACCAAAATATTCTCAATATAAATTCAAACACTTAATTCATAAAGTACACATTAATCGTTCTCGCACTTCAAATTAACACATAAAAGTTAACCAAGTATCATTATTTCAAATTGCTATATAAAAGAGTCAATGTTTCTCTTAACGAAAGTATTATATACTTTAATAAAACCCTTAAGAAAACCTTGTTACTACGTAACTTTTGTCAGTAAGTCCCTGTAGCTTTATTATAGGGAGTGCTATATCGGCACCCTCCAATTCTTCTTTAGTGGTGTCCACACCACCTGAGCTCCACCAATAACTCTGGATCCGCACACCAGCTTTGCACCGGATCCACAAATTAGTTTTGCAACAGTTCCGCACCAGGTCTCCAATCGGTTTTGCACCAGGTCTCCAATCGGTTTTGCACCAGGTCTCCAATCGGTTTTGCACACCTGCTTCCATACTAGGTCTCCAACAGGACTCCATATTGGGTCTGCAACAGGACTCCATACTAGATTGCAACAGGTCTCCATACTGGACCCCGATTTTTCCACGGGACACGAATAACTCCATATAATCTCCATTAAACTCCTTTGTCAAATTCGCTCCAACCACCTACACCACATGATCCAGGGCACCATTCTGCCAATAACGATCAACACTTAAGCACCTCCATGACTGTCTGCCAAAACATATCTGATTTTCGTTCTCAAATTTCTCCCGTATCACAACTTTCATTGGGAGTTTACTTGGTTTATAAACCAACCAACTTATTACATAACTCCCCCTTCAAGATTGCAACGCAATCTTAAAAAGAAAAAAAATACACCACCATACCATCAACCTTTGAGAAACGAAAAAAAAAATTCGCCAACAACAAAAAAAAATTTGGCAACTCAAAAAAAAATTTTTTTTTCTCTACTTACAGTTTTTGTAGATTCCACACCTATGCTCTCTCACTATACCTGGTATGCCGAACCCACCACTTGAAGACGCCGAACGAGCCACCAAAATAAGTTCTCCTCCTCAAGGGCCGATCCCAAACACTACGGAGCCACCAATATAACCGGATGAGTCTTGTCCCAAACCGGGTTGCAATAAGCGTTCAAATCTAAGTGGGAGTTCAGGAATACAAGAGAACATTTTTCATTACTATAATTGCACATACATACACAAAATCAATATATTATTTAATTTAATCAAATATTTAAAATCCTAACTATCTATCTAACCTATCTAATATATACACCAAAATATTCTCAATATAAATTCAAACACTTAATTCATAAAGTACACATTAATCGTTCTCGTACTTCAAATTAACACATAAAAGTTAACCAAGTATCATTATTTCAAATTGCTATATAAAAGAGTCAATGTTTCTCTTAACGAAAGTATTATATACTTTAATAAAAACCTTAAGAAAACCTTGTTACTACGTAACTTTTGTCAGTAAGTCCCTGTAGCTTTATTATAGGGAGTGCTATATCGGCACCCTCCAATTCTTCTTTAGTGGTGTCCACACCACCTGAGCTCCACCAATAACTCTGGATCCGCACACCAGCTTTGCACCGGATCCACAAATTAGTTTTGCAACAGTTCCGCACCAGGTCTCCAATCGGTTTTGCACCAGGTCTCCAATCGGTTTTGCACCAGGTCTCCAATCGGTTTTGCACACCTGCTTCCATACTAGGTCTCCAACAGGACTCCATATTGGGTCTGCAACAGGTCTCCATACTAGATTGCAACAGGTCTCCATACTGGACCCCGATTTTTCCACGGGACACGAATAACTCCATATAATCTCCATTAAACTCCTTTGTCAAATTCGCTCCAACCACCTACACCACATGATCCAGGGCACCATTCTGCCAATAACGATCAACACTTAAGCACCTCCATGACTGTCTGCCAAAACATATCTGATTTTCGTTCTCAAATTTCTCCCGTATCACAACTTTCATTGGGAGTTTACTTGGTTTATAAACCAACTTATTATAATATATATATATATATATATATATATATATATATATATATATATATATATATATATATATATATATATATATATATATATATATATATATATATATAAATATGTTATATTAAAATAAATATAATAATATATATATATATATATATATATATATATATATATATATATATATATATATATATATATATATATATATATATATATATATATATATATATATATATACATACTGTATATATATATATATATATATATATATATATATATATATATATATATATAATAATATATATATGTAATATATATATATATATATATATATATGTATATATATATATATATATATATATATAATATATATATATATATATATAATGTATATAATATAATATATATATATATAATAATAATAATATATATATATATATATATATATAACATATATAATAATATATGTAATATATATATATTATATATATCAATAATAATAATAATATATATATATATATATATATATATATATATATATATATATATATATATATATATATATATATATATATATATATATATTTTTTAAGAGAGAGAGAGAGAGAGAGAGAGAGAGAGAGAGAGAGAGAGAGAGAGAGTTTCAGACTTACTTTACCGGTGAGGTACATAAATATATGAAAGTATGAGCATAACGGTTTAGTCTGGGGTAGAAGAGCTTGATATAGAATGGAAAAAACTGTTATTAAAGGCGAGCAGAGCGATCTCTCTTCAAAGGAGTTGGTATGCGACTAAATCGTTCAGAAGAGCAGCGTCTATTGCAATGGCGATAATATAAGGAGATTGAAGCATCAGTTCAACGTCCAGAAGAAAAGATGTTCAAGTTTTGTGGAAGCTTATGACAAGGTTATGACAAGCTTGTTGCAAGCTTATGACAAGCTTATGAAAGCATATTACAATCTTATGACAAGCTTATAACAAGCTTATGATAAGCTTTTGACAAGCTTCTAAGAGGGTGTGATGTTCTGAGAAACCTTCGGAACTTCTTTTTACCACCCTAGTTGCTTGCTCTTTATAGGGGCATATATCGCCCTTGTATTTAGTATGTATCGCATATTTAGAGTAGTTCCATACACATATTGCTCTCCTTGGTAAGGTAGAGTCTACGGTTTTTCTACTTGTCAACTTTCTTATCTCACTAACCCACTCCACTTTCTCGCCTTCTAGCTGTCGTTGCATCTCTCTTGTACTATTGCTATTACAAGTGATACTGCATTTCTGAACTCTCTAGTCATGTACCTCCTCCATTGAGGAGAGCTCGTGGGACTCGTCTTTCTATGCAGTTTAATCTTTAACTCTATCCAACTCTCTTATCCCATGCTTATCTCAATCTTAGATGTAATCCACTGGTAAAGTCTGGAACATACTCCCGTTATCTATTTTAGCAACTTTTTTTTTTCATTTGCATACTTTCAAACGCTGTGTCTCGGGGCGTGTCAGCCTTTAAAATGGCTCAGGTTGTCGGTTTTTTTCCCAATTCCTCTGGAGTATTTTTGATCTCATGCCATTGCCCACAGGAATATATATATATATATATATATA
>JABUQX010133794.1:0-5000 GCA_015478945.1 Trachelipus rathkii
ATTGCTGAAATGGAAAATTTAAAAAGAAGGATGGAGGCTATTATAGCAAGATTAAAAACTAGCGGTAGTCCCTCTTTTATTAAAGATAAATTATCTGAACTAAAAAGTTATTTAAAGTCTTTGGAGAAGACAGATAAAAGTATTTTATCAAATATACTTAAATTTAAAAGTCTTAATGAATTTTATATAACTGAGCGTAATAACACTTTTGATTATAAATTAGATTTAGAGGAACAGATTGCCATTTTATCCGACAATTTGACAAAGCCTAGTAACTCCTCTATTGCAAGCGAAGACTCTGATCCTCCCTTTTCAAGCTCGATTGTAGGCCCTAATTCTAATGTTTCGGATAGGACAGTGTCTAATTTAAACCTTTTTAGGAGCGCAAAAGAGCCTCCTATTCAGATAGGGAAGTTTGAAGGTGATGAATCAGATAAGTTAGCATTTTCACGCTTCTTAGCTAAATTTAAAGCTGTAATAGATGGCAATCCTGTTTACTCAAATGAGGAGAAGCTTATACATTTGATAACTAATCTGGGAGATGTGGCCTATGAAATGATTAAACATTTGAGTCCGGAAGGCTCTAATTACCCCATTGCTTTAGGCATTTTAAAGACTGAATTTCTCGACAGAGATTTCATAGTAGAAAAAATAATTGTTAGGCTATTAGACATTTCTCCTCCTTCTGAAGATAATTTAGCTGAGGTGAAATCTTTTCTTAATGAGGTTAAGGCTTTAGCTTATGATTTGAAGTCTTATGGATTAGATTTCCTTGCTCCTGATACTGCAGGTTTTAAAATGATTAGTTCGCTCGTAGTTAATAAATTACCTCCCAGGTTTATCAATTTATTAATTGATAAAACTCTAACAAATTACCCTAGTATAAATGATGTATTTGAGAATTCATCTACCTTAATGAAACGCTTGGAGTTGATGCAGAGATCTCAGCCTAAGCTTGAAAATAATAACTTAGGGAATAATAGATTTGGCAGACGCAAGAGTAATTATCATGATAACCCTAATAATAATGGTCTTAAATATAATAAATTTAACAATAGTAAACCTACTAATAGTAGCCAAAATGAGGGTGATGGTAATGATGAGTTTCCTTGTACTAACCTGCCCAAAGCTACCCTTGAAAATTTTAACACTAAGTCTGCCAAATCTACTGTTCCTTTTAAGAGGAATGCAGCTTTCCCATGTAAATTTTGCAGCATGGCAGGTCATAGCATGAATAAATGTACGAATTACCCCGATATTGAATCTAGGCTAGAACGCTGTGAACAGCTACACATTTGTAGATTCTGCTCAAGTGCAATGCATGCTTCTGATGAGTGCCCTGGTAATAACGACAGTAATTTAGACTATCCATGCATGTACTGCAACCTTCGAACGCACATATCTGCTTTTTGTATAGAAGGGCACAAATAGTTTATAAAGATATCGCCATTAGCCCTTTAAGTCCTAAGCGGTCACTGGTGACCGCTTTTTTGTGATTGATATTATTGGACAAAATTTATCGATTTTTGCGATTTTTTTTTTATAAATCTACTAAAAGTATCGATTTATATCTATATAATATCTCATACTGCCATGGAGTCAGTATTCTTTCAGGCATGGCGAGAAGTGGGTGTTTTAGGCTCTCTCCTCAAAATTTGATTTTGTGCGTGAAATAGTAATTTTTATTCTTTATTTACTTATTATAAAAGTTTTTTTTACGTGTGTTTGTTCATATTGTTATGTAGGAAAAATGTGAAAAAAGAAATACGTATTCTTGTAAATTTTCGTAAAAATAAACCTATCGCTGCTCAAACGTACTTGAAAATCATGCGGTCACCGGTGACCGCTTCGGACTACGAGGCTACTAGTTTTGCCAACACAACACACACTTACTTCCCTTTAATCTTCTCTTTTTTACAATTTTATTACGTTTTATAATCATATACTATATTATATATCATATATATACTATATATACACATACACTATCCACATACACATATATATATATATATAAATATATATATACACATTATATCCACTATATATATATATATATTATTATATATATATATTATATATATATATATATATATTAAATCAGTGCGTCCCACGAAACGCCTTCTAGTTTAAGCAAATACAAAAAATTTGATTTTCTTTATAAAAAAATTTTATTAACGTTTATATATACCTCTTAATATATATTATATAATATCATATATATATTATTATATATATATATATAATATATATATCTATATATAATATATATATATATATATATATATATATATATAATATAATATATATATATATATATAATATATATATATATATATATATATATTATAATATATATATATATATATATATATATATAATATATATTATAATATATATTCCAGGCATCATACACATTCTATAATTATTTGTACCAAAAATCATTGTATATTTTCCATTCAGCTCTTATTTTCGAGGTTAGTATTATATATACTGTATATATATTTATATATATAATATATATATATATATATATATAATAATCATATAAAATATATAATATATAATATATATATAATATATAAATATAATATATATATATATATATATAATATATAATAATATTTATATATAATAATATATAATAGAGTACATATATTTACAGACAAGTGTGTTATTTATATAACATTCTGAAGTACGGTATACTTTTGTGCTGGTTCCCAATAAAGAATTGCAAGATATTTTTTGATAACTGGTTCTCGTCCATGGATTTGGCAGGTGTTTTGAGGGAGAAGGGGATTCTCTTTGCATCAACTGTGAGCCCAAATCGACTGAAAGGAATCACATTCAAGGATGAAAAAGATCTGAAGAGAGAGGGAAGGGGAAGCTATGATGATTGGGTTGATGGAGTTACTGATTGTGTTGCCATACGTTGGTATGATAACAAGTCGGTACACCTATTATCCAATTATGCTGGTATTGAACCACACGATAGGTGCCGCAGGTGGGAAGCTAAGGAAAACAAATATGTTGATATCGAGAGGCCATTTGTTGTTTAGGAATACAACAAGTACATGGTCGGAGTTGATCTGGCGGATATGCTCATTGAGTTATACCGGATCAACTTCAAGTCCAGAAAATGGTACCGTCGTATCTTTTATTATTTGTTGCACCTTAGCGTTGTCAATGCCTGGCTGTTATACCGGAGGGTCCATGTAATAATGGTAATACTCAAAAAGAAACATGCCACTCCCAGTCGATTCTCAAAACGGACATAAGCGCATCGGGCTTAACGACACTTGTAGGAGTAGTGGCACCCCGTAAGGAAGACCTTCGAAAGCCGGGGCCGGGGCCTAGAGCAATGGCAAGACACGAGAAAACAGAGAATATGCTCCCGCAAAATCTGTCATGCATGACAACCTTTCCCACTGGCCAGTGTTTACAGAGGGGAGGAAAACTTGCAAACTTTGCAAAAAGCTCGAGATGTCAGTCATTTGCGAAAAATGCAAAGCTCATCTTTGTCTCCTCCCTTGGCAACAAAATACCACATGCTTTGTTCAATATCATAAGCATTAGTCTAGTCTTGTTTTAATATATATATATATATATATTATATATATATATATATATATATATATATATTATATATATATATATATATATATATATATATAGGTTATATATATATATATATATATATATATATATATATTCTACTATATATACTATATTATATACTATTACTACCTCTATACTATATATGAAAAAGAATTATAATACCGTAATTATTATCATTATATATATGACAAGAAACTATATCTTATACTAGTATATATATATTATCTATTATATATATATATATATCTACTATATATACTAATATATATATATATATATATATAGTATATATATATATATACTATATATTATATAATATATATAAATGATTTTATATTTTCATATTTCATATGTACAAATTATTTTTATATAAAAATTGAAAAACTATACATTATTCTATTTATTTATACCTAATTTGTATGTTTTAGTTAGTAATTTACAGTATTATAGCCAAATTATTGCTAGAGTGCCAAAAATTTTAAAATATACTCTTAAGTCCTGAACGGTCACCGGTGACCGTTTTTATTTTGGCACTAAAAAATGTAATTTTTTTTTTCAAAAACAGTTCTAATGTTTTATTAGGGCACATATCTGCTTTGTGTATAGAAGGGCACAAATAGTTTATAAAGATATTGCCATTAGATTTAAGTTAGTTTATAGTATTTAGTTTAAGAAATTTTAAGCTTATTTATGCTTAAAATGTTGTAAATAACTTTTGCTTAAAATCCTATTCTTTAATAGTATCCTCTCTTTGTATTTAGGCCTAATAATTTATTTATGCTGTAAATTTATAAGAATCGGTGATGGAACACTTCTGCTCTACTATTACCTAACATATGGTGCCTGTGCATGAAAAGCATATTTTTTAAATACTTTAAACCTTGCTCTCATGAATTATTAGGCTTATTTAAAGTTCTTAAACTAATTGCATTAAATTAATGTGTGATAGGCTGATGCCATATTTCTTTGCTTCAATATTTATTAGGACTTTTGTCAGACAGTTTTCCGCTTTAAAAAATTGTTTTAGGTCTTCTATTTTGGGTAGTGGTCTTACATTTATATATGTTTTGTCCTTCATATTTGACCTGTTGGTTTTAAACATTTACACAACCTTTTACACTTAATTAGCCTTTGGCTTTACTTATACACATGTTTGGTCCCCATATATTTGGCCTTTAGCATGTTTAAAAAAAAATACTTTTGACCCATGTGGTATGTTTTTTGATATAGTTAAAGAAAAAAAGAAGGTATTTTGCTTTGAACTTTGTTTTCTCATTTAATTCTGGATTAAACAGGTTGCACAACAGTGCTAGATTATACTCCTATTACCCTTTTTTTGTCTGGTTTTACAACAATGCTTATTATAACACAAACATTGTTCA
>JABUQX010133794.1:10000-15000 GCA_015478945.1 Trachelipus rathkii
TCACAATATATCTATTGGATCCTTTAAATTAATGCGACATTTAAAACGCTATCATCCAGACATTGCTGCAATTGTTAAAAAGAAAGGTGAAGCTAAAGGTAATCAGGATAAACCTTTAATTTCAAAAATTCAGACTAAAGTGGAAACTTTTTCAGTTGCCATAAACTTGTTCTGTCTATGTTAAGTTAAAAATTCAAAATACAATTGATTATAATGGTTGTTAAAGATAGTGATCGATTAGGTTTTTTTGCAAGACCAGAATTTGAAAGCACTGTGGAGACCTGTTTTTGAGCCTGGAAGTCCTTTGACTAAAAACATTGTGTAAATAGTCTGAGAGGGAGACAGCTAAATAAGCTTAAAAATTGCATAAAGGGACGCTTTGTGCATTTAAAAATGGATACTTACACATGGGTAAAGCTAAATTATTTTGTCAATAATTTTATATATGTGGACGAAGATAAAAACAATATTTATAAAACGTTAGCAATAAAACTCAACATTTCAACGAATATATTCAAGAATTTGTTACTGACATCTTAAAAAAGAATTCGAAATAACAAGAGAGACAAGTAATTAGCTTTAGTTATTAATAAACAACATTGCCCATGATCAGCAATGATTGAAAAGTTAAACAATGACAAATGATAGTGAGAATGGTAGCTGGTAATGCATTACGATCTTGCATGAACACAAACTGCGCAGTAATGAAGGTTTTCTCAGAATTAGTTCGATAAAACCGCGGAAAGACCGTGTCTTATCAACGTTAACATTGCACATGAGATGTGGAGTTCATACTTTACAGTTAGCAGTGCGTGATGATCTCCACTCATAGAGCAAATCTTATAAGCAGGGTGAGACAAATAGCAAAAGCAGCACGTACCCCAAAATTAATGGAAGTTCTAAAGAATCAAAAGTGGCAATCTTAGGTCAAGAGACAAGATGGGGAAGTATATGTCTTATGCTCTAAAGGCTTCTGCAACTAAAAGATTATAGTAGTAGTATGGATGGCTTTCGGTACCGAACTTCTCCGACAGTCAGGGAACAACCGAAACACTTTGAAGAATTATTAAAACCATCACACTTTTACAACAAAAAATATCTAATCAGACTGATCGTGGCGAGCAATTGAGAAAGTGACGGAAGCGTAAATCACAAAACAACTATGAAAAGAACGAAAAGAATGTTAACTGAAAATAAAAATATTTTTACCATTTTCAAATATTTGTTTGTAATCCTTCCTGGTGAACCGAAGATCTGATATTTAAAGCCAGATGCCTTTCAGAACTAGGACTTAAAATGAATAACGCTATCGAACAGAAATCTGGGACGGAGTCAGTGCTCCCTTGTAGAATTTTGTCAGATGAAGATGAATAAGTCAAATTTGCCAGATAGTTGGGAAAATTGGAGCATGCAGAAAAGCGATTGAAAAACTAAAAGACACCCACTGAAAGACATCAACCCAACATTTCTAGAAATGAAAGCAGAATCTATGGTTGGTTAGATGGAAGATGAAACCAACTAGAAACTGTAAGTTACTAGTTAAAGAGGGAACTAACTACAATCCTAAAAATTTTTCAAGATAGCCGTTTTCACAACAGTTATCTATTCCAAGTGAAGAGATTTATTGTTTAAAAATAATAAAACGGATCTATGGACATCGTTAAAGGAGGATTTTATTGATGGTTTTATTTTTAAGAACAATTGTTTTGAATAAATTTATATTACATATGGTCAGGCTGTTCAAAGAAAAAATTTAGGAAGAAAGTGAATTATATATAATTGCGGACAGGTTATGAGAGATATATAATATACAGATATATATGATAGAGAGAGAGAGATATATATTATATATATATATAGATAGATATATATATATATACAGGCTATATATATATATATGATATGATGATATATATACATATATATAATATATGATATAAAACCAGTTTAAATGTAAACTGTGGTTTATATGTTCAGTCTCAGAATTAACGAGGAATTATTTCAAACTTTAGGATGAATCTAAAATATGATTTTTTTATTCTTTGTATGTAAATAACAAATTATATTATGAACTGGGTACAGAAAGTAGTCAATGTTCAAAGAGGTGAAATCGCATATTAAAATTGAGAGCTGAAAGGAAATGATCTTTTTCCGCATTTAAAATTTTATTTTCTATAAAATATTTCCCAAGTTTTAAATTCTAAGCTATCAAAGACGCTCACAACAAACATTTAATTTCACCTATACCCTCAAAATTTTGTATCAGAATTAATGATTTCATGACTGTAAATGGAGAAGGAATTATAACTAGGGTCGGAGCCGGAGCCGGAGCCGGAGTCGGAGCCGAACAATTTAAAATGCCGGAGCCGGAGCCAATGGAGCTAAAGTAATTTGGCACGCTGGTTTGGAGCGAGTTTGTCAGTGGTTTAAATGTTGGTTTGATTGAGCTGAGCCGGCAATTTTAAAATGCTGGTTCGGAGCTTTGTTTTCTGAGCTGGTTCGGAATTTGGTTGGTTCGCCAGCCCGGTTTGAACTTTGACCGACTATCACCAATTCTTCCACGAACAAACCCATCGCGAAGATTACTTTATTCTCCATTGCGATCTGATCAATAACAAACAACTTCAAAATGACTCGCTAGTAGAGCTTCCTTTTTAATCTAGCATATGCTGTTAAATATATAACCAAATGTATAATTTTGCAGATTCTTCCTTCTAGCATCCTAATCATTTGTTTCAATGTATGATTTAGAACTGTTACATCTTCATCACTGAACGCAACTTTACCCTTCCTCAAATCAGTCCATCATCACCTGACGCACTCTTTCTGAACCAAAATGTCACAGTATATATCTTCCCGCAACAATTGAACAAACTCTTACGACTCTGCATACTAGTACTATATCCTCCTACCCTTGAATGGCAATTATAATATTGTTTCTCCAACCTCCTCGGAACCATAAATTCTCCATAAAGGCTTTGTTATGCAACTTCCAAATCCACATTCAATCACCATCTCGCCTATATATATATATATATATATATATATATAGTATATATATATATATATATATATATATATATATATATATATATATATATATATATATATATATATATATATATATATATATATTATAAAATGTATTTTAAAGTGTAACCCATATACATGAGAGTTGAAAGAGTAGATTTCAGGATGTGTAAAAGGAGGGTTTGAAAGCAACGGTGATAAGAGCAAGGTCATGGTTGTATATAATGTTCCTGTGTGTTATAAGATGGTATGTTTAAGACCATTTAAAGATCGAGATATATATGGAGAGATACATATATATGATATATATATATGAGAGATATATATACATACATATATGAGGTATTATATATATATATATGTATATACATATACAAATATATGTCATGTAACGAAAAGTGAAATCTGATGATACCGAGTGTAGTAGTAAAGTTGTGAATTGCAGGAAGGTGGCTGGTGCAATTAAATCCTTCGTGGATGTAAAGATCTGCCTATGCGCTAGGTCATATGATAGCATATATACCAAGAATGTAGAGTGGAGACCTGTATCTAATTTGATGTACATCTAAAGTACAATGTGTCTGATGAGCAACTCAAAGCGTTAGGGCATGAGAGAAGAATTGACAAAATGAGAAATGAATAATAGCATGTAAAGAAAGAAATAAAAAGATTACTGAGAGAACAATAAAAAGTGTTGAGATTTTTTATCGCGTAAGACGATGATAGTCGGTTGGTTGAAGTGGCTATGAGTATCAGTGTCAAACTGGACTGGCTGGACCGAAGAAAAAGATTTGAGTCAGCAAAAGAAAACGCCGGATATGGTGTCGTGAGGCTCATAGGTCAGAAAGAAAGGTACATAATATGAGTGAAGGGCGGTCTAAGAGGGCAGACATAAAACTGTTCAGTCATGACAGTTCAATGCTAAGATAGATTACAGAAAATCCGTCGCATCCCAGCCTAGTGACCTTTCTGACCAAAGAGCCTTCAATAGGTATAAAGGGAGGTAAGGCTGGGCTTTCTTTCGACTTGTGTCATATTCTCTACTACTTTTCTGTTTCGGTGACAGCCAATTCACCTTAACCCAGTCCGAAAAAGGTGGTTGATGATAACGATGATATATATGGAGAGGAGGAGAGATAGATATATGATATATATATGAGATATATATATATATATATATATATATATATATATATATATATATATATATATATATATATATATATATACATCAGGTCATATACTTTGTATTGAAAACTGGAAAGTTATTTAAACGACAGAAGAACCTAAAAGCGCAAATGTTTTAACAACAATGGGTAAAAGAAATAAATAAAATACGGTCCTAAAGATTCCATATTTACGTGAAAGTACCGCTTTTGGCAGATGACAAATGTTCGCACAGCACAAGTACAAGTACACTATTTGAACAAATAAGTACAAGACCAAAAATGTATCTTCTTGCTACGCACGCAATTTGTACTTGAACTGCTCGATATATTTACATATACATGGTATATGCATATTGTTATTATATATATATATATAGCATAAAGAATATACATGCATATATATATATACATATATATATGAGATATATATATATACATGTATGTATATATATATACGTATATATGGTATATATATATATATATATATATATATATATATATATATATATATATATATATACATATATATATATATATATACTACTGGCATATATATATATATATATGTATTATATATATATATATATACAAAAGTTATACATATATATATATATATATATATATATATATATATATATATATATATATATATATATATATTTTTATATAAAGAAGTATTAAGATATAAGTCTTTAAAGTCATTTATATATATATATGGATATATATATGCATAATAACATATATGATATATGAGAGATATATGGGATAAAGATATATATTGATATATATATATATATATAT
>JABUQX010133794.1:20000-21105 GCA_015478945.1 Trachelipus rathkii
ATGCACAAACAATCCATATACCTATCCAATCCTTTCTTTGCAAGTGAGTCACACTCAACAAACTCCTGCGGGAAACCATTCAAAAATTTTAAACACTATTACAGAATGAATCAAGGTTACACATCTTCCTACATTTTATTGTGTCCCTAGAAAAACCGTCCGTGGTAACATTTTATAGACTTGAATCATGTTCCCTATGACTTAAGAAATGAAGTAATGGTACAAGAATGATCTGGTATGTTGGAGCGAGAGAGAGGAGACGATTTGAGAGGTGGTGGAGTTGTTTGCGGAAGAGTTGCAGAGATGAAGATGAACATACAGAAGACAGAGATATGGAATGCAATCCTATGTTCGATGAGTATAACAGAACACAGATATATATGAGGCAGCGCTGGCAAACACCTGCACCACTTTATGTGTTTGCAGAAGGGGAGGAAGTGATAAAGAGATTACGCGAAGAATGGACAAAGGTTGATTAGCGCCAGAAAGCGGTACACCCCGTGATGAAGATGAAACATCGAATAGAGGTTAAAAAAGTGATTTTTAACAGCATACTGACTCCCACACTGCTGTACGGAGCGGAAACATGGACAACAACGAGAAGAGAGGAGAGTTTAATACAAGCGGCGGAGATGAGGATATTAAGAACTATGACTGGAAAGAGTAAGAAAGACAGAATAAGAAACGAAGTTATTAGAGAAGATATAGGTGTGAAGAAGATGACACTGAAGATGGATGTGGGGAGATTGAGATGGTTGGGACTCTGGAGAGGATGGAGCAGGAGAGAATGCAGAAAAGAAGATGGGAATGGACACCAGAGGCAAATAACTATAAAGAATCAAATAAAGAGATGGCGAACCAGATAATCTTCTGTGGAGCATGTCAGCCACCAAAATACAGAGTTTGAAGATAAGAGGAATGAGTGTGATATACTGTCCAAGGAAAGAAGACGCGGCTGACAGGATGAAGAATCCTTCCTGGGAGAAGATGTTATATGGCAGAAAATATATATATATATATGAAGTGGCGCAATGAAAAACGCGAAAGCGTTTCACGATATAAAACAAAACATGTTCACCCAACTGATTGAACCGAAGTATTACTG
>JABUQX010133795.1:0-28796 GCA_015478945.1 Trachelipus rathkii
GAATAGGTTACCGTTTGTATGCAATTTATGGTGTAGCTTATTAATCTAGGTAGGTTAAGTGTGGAAAATTTGTTAATGTGATTATAGCGCGTTCTTTTGGTCGCTTACAATGCGTAAGTGGTAAGTTAAATAGAGGTAGATTATTAGTAACACATTATTTGTTTCATATCATTATAATATGGTTGGGTTATCTTATATAGTTTCATATGTTGCTATGTTAGCTTTATTAGGAATGTGGAAAACATTCGAGTTATGTTAGCATTTTCTTTGAAATAAGGTTTATTTTATATATGTATAAAATAGGTATACTGAGGCTTATGATAAATGTTTGGTTAAATATTACTTATAAATGCTGATAAGATAAAATACCTATGATATGTTTAAATATAGGAATTCAATAGTAGATGGATGATTTTAGAAAAAAGCGTGAATATTAGATATGACGTATTCTGTATAGCACATGCTAGCTACTGGGGTACTGCTAAAAAGATTATAACAGCTTTAAAGGAATATTACAACTATTACAACTATTATTATGGTGATTATAATCATATAGACTATTTGTATTTATTAATGTTATTCGTATTGTTAGATAAAACTTGTTATTTTTTATGTTGTGTTGTTGATATATATTAATAAACACATTTGTTATTAGTGGTTGCTACATATATCGTAGAGTGAGGATTATGAATACATTATTAGTTATGAGGTTTATTTTCGATGGATAATTATTTGGTTAAATTTTACCTAATATATAATTATTAAATGATATAAAAGTGTATCAGCGTATTATTAGCAGTTATATTCGTTTTTGATTTGAGTTTTTGAGACTCAATTAAGGATACAGTTCACGAGGGATGTTGTGTGTTGACAAGTCAGCTATATCTCTGTATAAAATAGCTCATATAAAGAGTATGTGATAAATCAATGACACGAGGGTTGCAAATGATTAAGATAGTGACTCGAAATGGAAAAAAAATAGATAATAGATAAAAAACTATGAGAATTTATCAACACTTATGAGCTTATGCATTCTGAGTTAGTATTCTCTATTAACCTATCACGCGTAATGTTCCTATAAGTAGCGGGCATATATCCATGTAATATAACTTCTTATATCACCATATCATGATACGCTTATATTAGTAGACCTCACCTACGAGTATAACCGCCGTAGTGTTAGGTCTTGTCAGTTTTGATACACAACTTTTCCAAACTCTACACTCTGCTGAGGTTAGACGCTCAGCCTTATATCCTATAGTCTTTTCATTATGAGACTCTGATGAAAACACTATTAATTACGAACTTATAGCGAGTCTATATTCGTTCTGAATCCTAGTATGAAAAACAATTAGCACCTAACCTCTATGATTGACCAGTAATTTATTTTTTGTTTTTATATTACGGGGCGGTTTATTTGGCTATTTTAAATGCCATCATACACGACACAGACATATATATATACCTAGTATATAAAGTTATAATTGTATTTAAACATTGAGGGTTTAATGAAATTAGAAGGGTATGCTTGAGTAAAAAATGATTTAAGAAGTGTTTATAACGGATTTGTTTGATAATGTATGGAATGTTTTAGTTATACCTTACTACCTAGTTATGTTTTAAGTGTTTAGATTACTCGATTGTTAATTTTATTAAAAACAAACATTTTACGTACCTTATACAGATTAAAACACCATTAGCTTTACATGAAAATAAGATGGAAAGAGTACGGGAAGTATTTGAGCAAAATTCATCGAATTGATTTATAATATGCTTAAATATTAATCTATTAATAGTGGATTATTGAAACAAGTGAAATACCCATATATTATGATTATATGTGAATACGAAAATTTGACTCGATAAGTCATTATAGATAATGAATATTAATCCTAAAAATATATATATGATTATAACTTTTAAACTAAAATAATTTAATTAAAGTAGCAAATAAATGTTATTGTAAATGAGTCATTATTGTTCTTTATAGAAAGCACTAACTACGTACGTTATCTTTCGTAATAATAAAACCGCTTGAATTACGTCTAGATTAGTAGTGGTTTTATATTTCTAGTGTGTTGAACGCATCTATAATCATCACGTGTTGTCAAAGAAAGTAATTCCCCATTACCACTATAGGATTAGTTTTATTAACACTATGATTACGTTTAGCTAGTAGTGTAGAATCATCTAGTTGTCGCCATCTGGTTGCTGGTACGATGACAGTAGTACGACACTCTGTCAAACACTAATCATTTTGTTTGTTTGATATACGGTATAGTTTATCTGAAGGCTGCATTGCTTCAAGTGTGGAACGTTTGTTAATGTCGAAGTTTTCTTGAAGTCCAGGTATATGGTAATTCCTGTGTGAGGGTCTCTTCCTAGCTTAAGATTGAGATTATAGGGCTTTAAATTGTCACCCTGTTTTGTATATACCTTTTATTATCATTCACAGTTCCAATTAAGCAGGTAATTATGTTATTTACTTTACATTTGTATTGATTTGTTCGAAAGTAATTACTGTAAAGTTCAATAGTTAAGGAATCGGTTTAATAAATTACACATTGCAATTTTTCAAGACGTTGATAAACTCGCCGAAAATAAGTTATGAAATTTAAAGGAATATGTATTAAATATCAAATTTTTAGGAAAAATATGTATTCAAACTATTGGACATAAATTGTTCTAATTATCTCAGTTATATTTATGTTTAATAATCAAACAAGATTATGCCCTTATCATGAAAGCTGTGAAATAGGTTTACCCGCATTTTTTGTAATGGTTATGTTTTAGCTACCTTTATGTTGTTAAGTGTGAAACTTTGTTAGACCTGTTAACCAGTTTATCATGTTTTTCCAGGTGTTTAGGTTTGGGGTCGGTAGGTGAGAATATATTTCTTAGTTCAGATGATATCATATGTAAAGACTTTATTAATTGTGAACACTAGTGTTACGTTGCACTATATTCGTTGATCGGTATGATAATCAGAAGAAATGGTTATGATAATATTTTTTGTTAACCTATTACCATGATTACATCTAAATTAACATTGCATGCTTAGAGATGATGCTTGTACATAAAGTGTGAATACGGTTACGTTTTGAGCGCTATGTTTAGTTTACTTATGGTTGTTAAGTGGGGAAACTTTGTTTATATTTTAACCCCCCCTCGTATTGAGGTTTGCAGATGTGTTAGGTTTGTTGTTTGTACATTATATTCTTAAGACGGTGAATGTCTATGTTAGTTTTAATTAATGAGAAAACTTTGTTATGTTATCTTTTATTCGTAGTTCATCAGTGATGGTAAAGAGAACTTGTTTTATGTATGTTTATCCAAAATGATACAATTGAAATGTGAGCTGAATCAAATAGATCGATAAGATCGATAAGATGCATGGGAGGGTAGCAAGACGATATTGGAGGAGAGTAGGGGGATATGGGTTTGATGTTACTAGATTTAACAGCTTTTGGGTATGTAATAATACAAAATTTATTTACGAAATACCAAAATAAAAAAAGAATAATTAAATTTTGTAGTAAAAAACAAAGAGATTTAAATATTAAAAACAATTTAAATTAAACAGTTTTTTTTATAAAAAACAAAAAAAAGAAAAGTGTCAAATTATAACAATAAAAAAAAAAAGTTTTAAGGAGTTGTGTGGTAAAACAAAAAGACATTAGCAAAAACATAAAATGTTTTAATAAAATTTTTGTTATGTTGACCCTGGTTGTCAAACAAGCCTCAAATGTATAGGGCTTATTATGTTCAAAAACGAACCAAACATAGAATGCATTGAAGGTGAATTTTTGCGTAATGTTTACGGAAAAACGGAACAATACAAGAATCATAGGTATTAAAGCGTAAATGTTTCGAAACAAGTGGAGGAAGTTTGAACAATTTCTCCGACTTGTATTGTGATAACTCTGTGAAACAGGAACCACATCAGTTTCGTACATGTTCGTTCTGTATGTAATGTTAGTTACTTAGTGTTGTTAAGTATGGAATTTGTTAATAGTTAGCCATTTATTCGATCATAATTAGGTATGTTAGGTCTTTTGTCTTAGTTGCGTTCTTAGTTCAGTTTATGATTGATATGTTAGCTTTATTGATGTGAAAACTTTGTTACGTCAACGTATATTGTTTGATGGCGATATGTTTGTGCGAAATTTTTTAGTTTTATCATTTACTAATGTTTAATGTAAATATAAAACAGTGATATGTTAGAGACATGTTTGAAAAAAAAGTGTGAATTATGCAAACGGTCTGTAAGCAACATCAGTTACCTTTCCTGTTGCTAAGTATGGTATTGTCTTTGTTAGGTTTTTGATGGTTATAAATTAAATTTGTGCAATCTACGTTTGTTTGTCTCGCTTACACATGTATGATGTGAAACATTATGTTATTTAACTGTATTTTAAAAACTTGATATTAAGTCTAATGGTAAAAATGTAAATTTTTTTACGTTATAAAAAACATAAAAGAATAAAATTTTAGTAAAACAAATAGTTTTTGAAAGGAAATAAAGTTAAAAATTAAAGTTTTTAACAAAAAAAAAAAAAAAATTAAAAATGTTTTAAAAAAAAATTAAATTGTCCTCAAAAAATTAAAATTTTTATTTTTAGGACACACATGATAATGAAATTTTCTTGAGAGGGTTTTTTTTGTAAGAACAAAAATGTTTTATAAGAAAATATAACGGTTAAAAATAATAAAAGTTTTTAAAAACAAAAGAAAAAAAGCATTACCAACTTTACTGACATTTATCTATATTGGTAAGTACTTTTACGTTTGTTAAGTATATTGAACCTTTGTTAATGTTGACTGTTTATTCGTGTTAAGGGTATGTTAGGGTTTTGATGTTTATAAAATTATAGAGTAAGTTTAGCTCAGTTATGCTTAGCTTTATTGATGTGAAAACTTTGGTGCGTTAGCATTATTCAGATATTAAAAAGAACATATTTTTATGCATACTGTTTATCCAAATAATGAATAACTCGAAATATGAACGGAGTCACACAGATAAATAGATCAAAATAGATCAATAGCACCAATAGATCAGGGTTGGGACGGGTGAGGGGAAGTTAAACGGTTTATTGTCTTAAATTTACAGTGATTTACCGTTTTCAGGGTAATCAAACATGAATATCTTTTTACGTTATACTAACGTTGAAAAGTCGAAATTTTAGTAAACAAAAAATTTAAAAGAAAATAAGATCTAAAAATAAATTTTATTTTTTAAAAAAACAAAAAGTTTAAGAAATAAATTAAAAATAAACAAAAAGATTTTTTAAACGCAACGTTTTAAACGAAATGAATTAAAAATAAATAAAAGTTTTTTGGGTAAAAACAAAAAGTTCTTTAACGTTAAATTTATAAAAATACATAATAGTTCTAGAAAAGAAAAAAATAAAAAAATAATTTAAGAGAAAAAGTTCTTTGTAAAAAATCTAAAAGGAGTTCTTAAAGAAATGAAATTCAAAATGAGAAATAAACAAACACCAATTAAATAAACAATCACAGCGTACTACTGATTTGTTAAATGAAATATTTACCTCATCAGCTTGTAACTCGCTTCTGTACAATCTGTATGCGTTGTTAGATTACTTTACTGAGTAGTTGAAAGTATAAAACTTTTGTTAATACCTTGAGTTAATACCTCAGAAATGTGGTAGGTTTTCGGTGTATGTTATCTTCTTGGTTCAGATTATGATATGTTAGCCTTTGTTTAAGAGCCAAAAACTTTGTTACGTTAGAGTATACACGTTGATCAGTATAATAATTAGGATACTGGTGATGTAAATAAACTTAAAATGAAAACGAGATTTTAAGCAATGATATGTTAGAGATATGTATGAAAAAGTAATGAATAGGTTACGTTTTTTGAGTAATGCACAGGTAGTTACTTTACTGCTTGTTCACACGCTCCACTCGGAACTTTGTTAATGTTAGCGATTTATCAAATCATAAGGAATGTTGATTTTGATGTTTAATAGACATTATATGTTTACAACGGTCAAATACAATATCTATAGGTTAATGATACTGGTTAGCTTTTTATTTGAATCATTGTGAAATCTTTGTTGAGCGAATTAGCATAATTTTCGTTGGTCAGTAATGCATAATTACAACAAGGATGTGATAAATTTTATTTAAATATGTTACTATGTTCGTGCAAATATAATAATGATATGTTTAGAACCGATCCTGGTTTGCAAAGAGGGTGAATTAAGTTACGTAATTTGCTATGCAAATGTTAATTTACTGTTACCAGTTGAGTTAAGGTAATGGAACTATTTTTTAATAGTTGACTGCTTATATCGTTGGTGACTAAGAATGTGTTAGTAGTATGTGAGTGTACAATATATATTGGATAAGTTCCATATTGATCCTATGTGTTGCTTTATTTATGAAACTTTGTTAAGTTAGCATATATTCATTGATCAAGATGATATTTATAAATAGACAGGGTTGTGATAAATTTTTGTTAGAGCTCATTATGTATAATGTGGAAAAACAGGTCAGTGAATATGTTGAGAAAAAAGTGTAAGTAAGATACGTTCTGCGCTCAATGTTAGTTACTATTATCTAGTTGTGGGAAGTATGGAGAGTTTGTTAAATAAAGTTAACTGTCTTATTCAATGATTTAAGGATGTGTTCTAGCGTTTGTGAGTGTACGCTTTATATCTCGTAGTTCAGAGTAATGAACCTATGTTTGCTTAATTGATGTGAAAACTGTTAACGTTAGATAGCATATATTCATGTGATCAGTATGTTATATGTCAGATCAAGGTTCTATGAATAAGAATTTTGTTAAATATTACTAATGTTAAATGTAAAATATCGGTGGCAGTAGATATGTTAGGGAGAAAAACCAAAGGTAAGAGGAGTTTCCGTTCTGCACTCAATGTTATGTTACATTTACTAGTGTTCTATTATGTTTATGGATCCTTTGTATATTAAATAGTTTAGGAAATATCATTCCATTAGATCAGTATGGATAATCATGACAAGGTTTATTGATAAAACATTTTAGTTAAATATTCTGTTAATAGTACATAATTGTAAAATATCATCCATGGAATTTTTGGGGTTAGAGTGAGGAGAACGGAGTAGGGTGGTTTGATTCATACAGTCTTTAGAAGGTTTCAGTGTTTGTTCAACAACTTAGCTATTTCTCAAAGCGATAAATATGAAAAATGCGTAAAATTTTAGTAAATAACACAAAGGTTTGAAAACTTTAAAAAAATAACAATGACAAGTTTTGTGTTATCTGTTATATCAAATATGACATGACATCAAATAGATCATAGATGAAGAGGGTCGTGAGGCGGGGGAGGAGGCTCAAGAAGCTCAAGAGGCTCAAGAGGCTCAAGAGGCTCGGGAGGCTCTCTAATTATTTGAATTCATAAAGACGTAGATTTTCGCAGTTACAAACTTTAAAAGAAATAAAATATGTTTAATTTTTTGTTTTTTATTTAATTTTTTTTCTTAATTTTTGAATTTTTAAATTTATATTTTAAAAAAAATTTTTAAAATTTTTTAAAAAAAAAAATTACTTATTTTTTTTTTTTATTTATTTGGATTAATTTTTATTTCTTTTCTTGGGGTATTAATTATTTTTCTTTTTCTTCTTCTGTATCGAGATACATCATAAAGATGTATACCCAGTATCGGTCGTTCTAGTGTCGTCAGTATTTCAGGTTTTTGGGGTCCCCGAGACCCCCCCTTTGTGGGGGTGGTGGGTTCTATTTTCACCTTACATATATGGATGTGAGTACCTTCTATGACAGGTATATAGCAGAGTTTCATCGTTCTAATGTCATTTATTTCAGGTTTGGGGGTCCCTGTGACCCTCATCTATATAAAGGCGGTAGCGGCTATTTTAACCCATATTGATGTGAGTAAGCCAGTTATATGATGGTATAGGTACCGGAGCTTCATCGTTCTATCTGTCAATATTTCAAGGTTTGGGTCCCGGAGCACGCCCCATGGGTGTTCACGACAATTTACACACTGAGGCGTAAATTCAGCAATGATAACCTTAACATGATAGCGTGTATCTACCGAGCTCTTTCAGCTGGTCTACGTCATATGTCAAGGTTTATGAGGGGGGCCAGCAATCCCCCCTGAGAGAACACTATAATTTATTGAACTAGTGCGTTAACCCTTGTTAACATATTTTTCTACTTTCTTTCATTGAATCAGGAGTATTCCGAGTGTTTCAGCGTTCTAACGTCACATTCAAGTTTTCGAGGGGCCAGCATCCCCCCAGGGTGCTCACTACAATTTAACACTGGCATCAGTATCGATAACTTAATATGATAGATTGTATACCGGTTTCAAGCTTTCTAACGTCATATTATCAGGTTTGGGGTGGAACCACCCTCTGTGAGGATCCTACGAACACCTACTATATATTCCCATGGACTTATAACCATCATAATTCGAAACTCTACGCCTCGAACACTCCTAATAAACTCGCACATATATTGTTTTATGGACGCCAACGGTGGTTGGGAAATCCGAAATGTTTAATAACACGAATTTACAACTCGCACCGTATGGCCTCCAGCACCGGTGGCCGGAGCCAACTCGATTCCAGATATCAAGCTATTTCTCCCGAGTCATCTCTGATCCTCTCACACCAAGATTGTAGCCAATTAAGGAACAATGGAGTAATAACTCGAATTTTTTTTAATGGGCGTGGGACCCCTTCGGGGCCCCAGGGGGATGTAACCTCGTACTACCAACAAGGATAATGTCCTCCAAACTCCACCGTAAGTTTTCATAATTTTTAGCCGATACGAGTAGTACTCTAACCTATGTAGATAATATATATCGAGCCATCAGGCCTGAGCGAGCCGGAGCCGGACCGGAGCTGGAGATAAATTTCACCTACATAATATTTATATATTATCATTAATATTAGTTATATATTTATATATATATAGTACTACTAATAATTAATATATATATATATATATATATATGATAATTAATATATATAATATAATATAGTATTGTATGTATTTAGCTAATATATATATATATATATTATATTATACTATTTATATATATATAATAATTTATATATATATTATTATATATATAGTATAATTATTATTATTTTATTCAGGGAGTCGGAGTCGGAGTCCGGAATGGGACGGAACAGGAGTCGCCTTTGCGGGTGGAATCGCAAACTCAAGTCGAGTTCGAAGTCGGAGTCGGAAGTATGGAGTCGGAGGTGCGAAAAAACGAGATTCCATTATACAGGAATCGTTTTTGGCCGACTGAACGATTCGAATTCCACTAGCCGGGAATCGAATCTTCGACGTAATAATTATATATTATTTTTCAATTGGCTAATTATAAATAAAATAATTAATTTCTTATCATAAGAATAATATAATAATAATAATGTAAAAATAATATAATAATAATTTAACAATAAATATATATAATAATAATTAATTAATAATATTTTATAATAATAAATAATAATATATATAATAAAAAATTAACTATCGAATCAAATTATCTTTTATCTACTCATCAATACATGTGTTTCTTTTATCAAGTCTTATCAAACTAAGCTGATAAGAACGGCTATCGCTCGCAATTCCTAGAAGATGGAGATGTAATACTGATACTATTACTTTTTAACTTATATATCATTAATGTTTATATTCGCTACTAGTATATAGGGGATATATAAATATATATAAATAGTATTATATATATATAATATAATTATATATCAATATATATATATATAATTATAATTAATATAATATTTTATATTCAATACAATATATATACTTTTATATAACCTAATATATATAAATATATATATATATATATATATATATATATAATATATATATATATATATATATATTATTATATATATATATATATATATAATAAATATATATATAATAATATAAGTGAAGGTTACCATAAAGGAAGAAAACTAAAGACTTTTTGAAGAAGTAATGGAAGACAAAGTTTACTATAAAAATGTAGAACATGAAAGCAGTGTATTACTAAAAAACATTTTTTTTAATTTTTTTATATAATTACTTCGAGACGCATGCTTTGTCGTGTACTTTTTAGATGTGAGAGTTTATCATGGTTTGCGAGTTTATAATTTATTTTTTTATTTTTTTTTAACTAATGGAAACCCCAAGGGTCATACCGCACCGATGGCAGGCAGTCGGGAGTCTCAATCAGGCCTGCCGTGGAACGACAGGGTAAGGGACTATTTTCCCCCCCTCCGGGAGGGCCTCTCCGGAACCCCCGCTTTTGGTATTTGGGTGTCGCGAGGGTTATCTCCCGCCCTCCTCCTACGGGGTATTGGAAAACCGTCCCCCCGCTTGTGTTCCCGTCGGTTCATCGAGCCCCACTAACTTGGGCCGTGTAAACATACTCTTATATATTTACACGTATTTACAGGCCAAAGTATGGGGCTCGAGCCGACGGGGGAACAGCAGGGGGGACGTTTTCCATACCCGTAGGGAAGGGGCGGAGGACCCCCGCGACACCCACATACCAAAGAGCGGGGGGTTCCGGAGACCCCTCCCCGGAGGGGGGGAAAATCCGTCCTACCACTGTCGTTCCCCGAGCCGAGAGACCTCGATCCTGCCATCGGCATTGCAGTAATACCTCTTTGGGGTTCCATTAGTTAAAAAAAATAAAAATAAGTATAACAATTTCTAAAAACCATTAGAAAATGTTGCACGATCTAAAGTACTACGACAAAGCATGAATGATGATGTTTAATTTACTACAAATTTAAAAAAAAAAAAATTAAAATATTAAATAACATTGGCTTATTTTCCATGTTTCCATATATATGTACAACTTTTCTTCTAATAAACTTTCTCTAAAAGTCTATCGTTTTTCCTTCCTTTATGGATGAACCTTCACCATATAATATATATTATTATATTAATATATATATACTATTATATATATATTATATACTATATATAAAATATATATATAATATTATATAAGTATAATTAGAATATATATAAACCCTATTAAGTACGTATATAATAATAGTATATAATTAGATAGTTGGAAATTTATATAATGTAAGAAGATATATAATTTGGATGTAACAATCACTAGGACTTTTTTTTGTTGTAAACCACTTTAGGGTTAGGTTAGGTTAAATTAAATTAGGTTAGGCTAGGTTAGGATAAGTTTAGTTAGGTGTAGTATTTGTAGTTCTCTAAGTTTACACGCCTGTCCTAAAGTAAAATCCCTGACCATAAACGTATTATTAACTCTGCGTTCCCTAGCGCTACCTGCGAATCGTTATGTTTTAATACGCTAGCGCTACCATGCATCAGAATGTACTTCAACTCGCAGGCACTTTTCATTATTTAAACTTCAAGGAATTGTTTGAAAAGTTAAAAAAAAAATTAAAATATTTTTTTTTCTGATTAGTTATATATGTAGGCAATCCATTCTCGGAAGTCCCAGTGGTTCAAATAGGTTAATAACCCCTGTTGGAAACCAAGGCCCCAGTAGGTTTCCATCTCTTGCTTTTTATATATTTCGTCCGATAATAATAAGGTTATACCTTTTGAATGCGTGATATTAATTCAATTATATTTGTTATCTACTTAGCAACCAAATGATAAATTTGACTCGTCAAACATTAGTTGTTCGCTCCTCGTTGTAAAAACTTTGTTTGAACAGAGAATTAAGTTCTCTTTGTAACACAATTTTCCATAGATCAAACTTGATGAAACAGATAAAAGCAAAACACGTGTGCGGCTTAATATTTCATTTGACGTTCCTTCAATGAGGTCAAATACGATACTATGACCTTTGAAACGTTAGGCAATTATTATATTTTAACATTTCTTGCTATTTTACTTAACCCTATACTCTCATCATTCAATATTAAACAGCCACACTAGAGGCAAGGGTACAAATCAGCAGTTATTTTCCCTATTCCCAGCTGCACAGAGACAACATTGAGCTCATATTTTATATATATATATATAATATATTAGGATATAAATTGTCCTCTTAGTATATATATTTTATACCAACTATTAATTATAATATATATAATTAATATATTATATATAATTACCATATATCATACTATATATATACTAATTATATATATAATAGTATAATATATATATACTCTACTAATATATCTACCTATATATATATCGTATAAATATATATATTATGATATATATTATTTTATATTATAGATATAGCTGTGACTTTAATATCATACATATTATATATATACTAGCCATATATATATATAGCACTATATATATAATATACTTAAGTATATATATATATCTAATATAATATATTATATAAGATTATATTTAATATTCATATAATATATATAACTATATATATATAATATTAAATAATAACGTCGCAAACTAAAGAAGTTACACATCGCATCATTATAATTATCTCATCGAAATACACTGAAGAATAGGTTTACAAAGAATAATATATACAACTATATGGAACACACGCTGGTAAATGAATTTTGTAAACGGAAAAATGAATAAAAAATTAACTTTTTTATAATATATTTTTTGTATATTAACTCCAAATCTAAAGAACCTAGGTATCATTACAGAAACTAAATAAATATAATATGGAATCAGCGTGTGAAATTCTTAGTTTCTTTTCTTGGAAATAATTTTTTTATACTTAAATATACAATATTAAATATCAACATCAAAAAAATTTTAATTTTTAGGGCAATAGAGAGCCGCGATCAGTGGCACAGTAGGGGGAGACGAAAGTTTCCCCCCTCGATCGTCCACCCCGGGATGGACCGAGAGACCACCGAATCTCTTATGCATCTTTGTCGGTTATGCGCCTGGGGTGATATTATCTTTTAAGTTAAATAAAAAAAAAAGACATATTTTAGTTTCCCATTTTTTTTAATAACAAAATTTTATACGCTGAATTCTAAATATGTTATTAGTTTTCTTAGTACTATCTTAGTTTTGGAGATTAAAAAAAAAATTTAAAAATAATTGTTAAATAAAATTTTTTTTTCCCTTCTTTCCAATACCAAATGGTCTTACACTGATATCATAAAAATGTATTTGATTATTTTTTTTTATTTATTTTACAGATTTACCTTTATTTATGATTTAACTCTACTATATCCCACTGTTTGGGTCCCTTTTTTCAATGGAGGGGCAGAATCTATAACAATACATGAAAATCACCACTGCCAAAGCCTAAAACAGCAAGATCTCTTAGGTGAGCGCAGAGGTGGGTTAAAGTAAGGAAGATTAAATACAGTTGGAAAACAGAGATGCAGGAGTTTCACAGAACAATGAGTAGGCCTGGAAAAGAAGAGAAGGCACCAATGAGCGAACGGTTCTGGGAATTTGCGATGCTACACTTGCAACCAATTCATAGCGAGACGCGATGGACTTCTCCTTGTATTCACGTAAGGACGCGGGAGCATTATTGGATCGGTGTGAATGCGAGCTGGACCCGAACTCCGTTGACACCACCCTACCAGGTTGTAGGTACTTATAGAGGAAAGTAGATAAATAAGATCGCGCCAACGTCAACTTTGTCCGCAGTTAGAGGTATCGCCAGGGTCAATCGAGAGTCTATGTGACAAGTGTAGAGGGGACAGTTATAACAGTTCTACTTTAAGTCTTTAGACTCATACTATAATCTATCCAATAGGAAGGGTGGTAGTCCGGAGCCCTCTCCCACGATCATGAAGAATTCAGTACTATACCAAGGTAAGGGCGAATAAGGCCCTTAAAATAGTAAACGTTAAGGAGTAGCTGTAGCCGAAGGAAACAAATTAAATTCCCGCTCAAACCTTGAACAGAACTCCACAGCTTCTTTGAGGCCTACCCTTAAGCAACCATTGTGATTATGTAGGTAATCACCTGAGAACGTAATCTTTTATATATATTCAATTTTACCAAATTGAAATGTTTTATGTATGTTTCACCAGGTGATAACAACAGGTGAGACGTTAGAACTCGAAAAAAATAGGAAAGTTAAAGGGTATTTTTTTTAAGAGGGAGTGTAAAGAAGTTGAGTTTATCAAAAGATGTATTGAAAGAAGATCAAGGTTGTGGTGGCCCCACCAGGAGAATATCCCATCCACAGGATCCGGCAATGAATAGCAAATTACGGAAGAAGCTGAAAGTACGAAGAGCGCACACTCTAGATTTGCAAAAATGAGGGACAGATTTGATAATCGAGTGATAGTAAATGGAAGCAGATGATGTCCGTCGGCAATAATGAGTTAGAACACGAGTCTATGATAGTACAAGACTGAGGAGGTCCGTTTGATACAAGTTAAAGAACATAATGTTAGAGATAAAACAGAACCAACAGAGATCGTTTTCTTTGATACTTATCATTACGTTTTCGAGTATTGAAGCGGAGTAAACTTCTTTAGATATTCAACACTATTATATATATACTATATATATTAAATTAATACTTTAATTATATAATATATATATATATAAATATATATATATCATATTATAATATATATATTATAATAATAATATAGTATATATTAATTAATACTAAAATTATTATTATCTACTACTATTATATATATATTCGTATTATTTGAGGTGAGAAATTCTTCTATAAGACGACCAGTACGTATGAGTAAATAAAAAAGATATTAGATAAAATAATATTATTTCTAAAACAAAAAATATATACTTACCTCTTTTATGTATTAGCATGAAGAAAACTCATTATATCTAATATATGAATATTATATATATAATATATAATATATATAAATATATATATAATAAATATTATAATATATAATTTATATAATATTATTATATCATATATATATTATATATTTATTATAATATTATAATTAATTCATGCTTTTATCGTGGCAATTTGTTCGCCGGAGTTTTCGTATCGTTTCCAAAATACAACTTATCGTACAATGCAGATCTGCAGGCCTCGCCGGATTATATGTCGTTTTTAAAACAAATATCACCTATAATTAAATTTATAATATATATAATATCATATATTTAATAAATATGATATTATTTGAATATATAATATATTAATTAAATATCTATATACTATTATTATGAATTTATTAATATTAGATTATTATTATTATTCATTTTAGATAGACACTTAATCCCGCTTAAGCGGGGTAGTGCTACGTGCACATGGCCCTAATTCATTTATTTTACCTTTACATTCTCAGCCCATATACCCACCCCTCTCCTACCATTCCCATTCCTATCTGCTCGCCAACACCCATATAATAACTTCTCACACCCTCATCCCATCTTCTTCTTCGCAGAATTTCTCTTATATCCATTCCATCCACACTTCTTCTGGTCCCTCCTCATCACACTTCTATCTCCTCCGCCTCCTCGCAATACATTCTCCATAACCACCACTCTGTTCCTCTATTATCATTCTATATCTCCAGAAATGTCCAAAATCTAACATTCCCGATTGATCCGCTCTTCTTCAACCTAACCATTAATTCTTCCATCACACTCTCTCTATCACCCACACTATACTGCTAATCCTCCTCTCTTTTACTATACCAACACATTACCCGCTCCTCACCCTTTATCATCTCAACCATACTCCTACAACTTATTCCTGGACCTAGCATTCCACAAACCCCCATTTGTATTCCACACCGATATAGCCTGAACCTAATATCAGTCTGAGAACACATATTGTATTTCAAACATACTTTATCATTAATAATATTAAGATTTAATGTACCTTTATAATCCCCCTTTTCCATAATTCCCTCAGACCACTCAATGCTCTCATTCCTTCTTTTTAACCATATCAAATGTAATGGTACTGATTAATAATGCTGGTCCTTTCCCCTTCCTCCATCCCTCGGCTTTCCTTCAATACAGGCAAATCCAAGACCCCCTAAATATCTGCAAAAACCTTTTTTGACTATCTACTCCTAATCACTTTTTCGGAACCATAGCCTCCTGGGAAACTACTACCATCTCTAACTTTTCCAATCTCCCTTCATTCTGTTTTCCTCCTCGGCTACCAACACACTGAACACTTACCCTCTACCTGGATTAGTCTTAGACTTATGTCCCATCTAACTACTGCTCTTTCACATTTTCCTTCACCAGATACTACAGTACCCTCTGCAATTCTTCGCCATCTGAAAGTCGTAGTATCATTCCGCGAGGTAGTATCATGTATCACCCCTTCCATTCCTATCACCCCTATCCATCAATTTCCTACCCCTCTCCTTCCCTCTCATCATTTCCTACTGGCAGACCACTCTCTCCACTCGTAGATTAAATTAAAAGGCCCTACGGTGACATTAACATCCCTCATTCCTCCAATCTTTCTTACCTGGGGCCTTGCCCTTCTTTTTTCGGACTAAACAACCTCCATAACTTCTCATCTACGGCGCCTACCTAATTACTTCTCACACCACATATACTGCTATCCATGAGTAGGAAAGGTCCCATATATCCTTTTACCTAATTATAGCCTCACGAGCCATGGAATTCCTTCACTCACCAGCACCAATTCCAAAACATTCCATACACCTCTCTTTCACTTCACTATTAATAAATGCTAATGTCCTCAACCCACACGTCTATTAGACAAACACCAATACACTTTCCCTTTCCTTTCTACTCAACTTCTCCACAATAAAAAAAGTGTGACCTTCTATTTCGCTAATACTTGATCCAACACCCCCGTTCCCACCTTCACGGTAGAAGTCCACGACTTGTTTCTTCCCCATTCCTCTCCTCCGTTAACATCTCTCACCCTGTCATTTTCAAGTAGTGATTGCTCCCATGCACCTCTTCTACTACAGTCTCAAGAAAGACAAATCGCTATAATTCCACACTCCATCCTATCGCACTTTCCCTTTTTAGCAGGGGAACCAAAACAACCATCCTCACAATCTGTGGAAACCGTCTACCACGCTCCTCCAAACATTAAATTTATATAAACCTATAGCAGCCATTCCTACAACCACGTTCTGCCTCACCGATCTGTAACATTTTCCATACCACACCATATACTAGAACCTGTGGACGTAATTCCTTATTTGTCCTTTAGTTACGCCCCTAATAATATTCTTCCATTTGTTATCTTCCATATCCCCATTCTGCCCCACTTCACCCCATCCTCACCTGCTTGCATAAATCTCCGTGATCTCATTTCACCCAGTGTCAATTCAATAAATGCCCTCTCAAATATCCCCCCATCTTTTCCTCACCCTAGTCCTCACCCGACCTCCTATCCATTCCCCTTAGACCTCCTTAACGCCTCTACCGCCTGAGACCCTCATCTTCTTAACCTTTTTTTATTTAGTTCTTTCCAGATATTTGCCTCCCAATGAATTCAAATTTGTCATTTTCTACAACCATTCATTATTTGCATCTATACTCTTCGCCTGCTCACTGCCTCTTATGCTTCACTGCTAACCTTCTATTTGTCCACGCTTCCTTCTCCTATTCCCAAACCATTTCAACATAAACCTCTTTTTCTTTTTCACCAACTCTCACCTCCTCCTCACTCCACCATGCACTTCCTTTCCTTCTACTTGCTCCCACTTTATTACTCCACATATCCTGCTCTGGCTCTTCCGCTTTAAATATGGTCCTCTTTAAAACTTCATCGACTCCTCTCCGACTTCCCTAATTATTCCGTCCCTACACTCACGTCCCCTCCTACCTATCGCCTCCAATACCCCCTAAACTCCTTTAAGCATTGCGCCATGCTAAATTTTGTTCACAACTTTATGACTCTATTCTCCTCTTTCTTTCTCTTTCCCTACCGTTACCTCTCCCCCTACCCTTAACCTAGCACCACCACATAGTGATCAGATAACCCCCTACCATGCCCCCTGAATAATTTACATCTAGTGAATTCTGCCCCATTCTTTTCTATTTGTACACACTATATCCAATTGGGCCTCCCCCCGTGTACTCTCACTCTTCCATGTATACTTATATATATTTTTAACTTTTCTTGAACCAAGTATTGCCAACTATCAATCTTCTGGATACAACACCACAATTCTAACAGACTTTCTCCATTAATATTCCTCTCCCCTACCCCGAGCCCAAATGGACCTATAATTCTCCCGATCTCCTCTCTTCCCACTCCTGCATTCCAAGATGAATACACAACAAATTATTATTGCTTTACCCCGAAACTTTCCCAACATACATTCAACCACTACCAAAATCTTCTCTCTCTCACCTCCCGCCCTCGCGTCCATTTAGCTGGTGCAATCACGGAGCGCATATAAAAACCCATCATTGTCACCCAAATATTATTTTTAATCCCCCACAATAGGGGTCGAACTCACCTATTTACCAGAGCAGTTTGTTAAAATTAATCCCTCAACCCTTTTGGTCCTCATAACATATTCCACCGCTATACTTCCCAATCGCCTCACTTCTCATCGTATCACACCCGCCCGCGAAATCCATAACCGGCTTAAATTTTCCAAAGTCATTGCCTTCTAATCCATTTCAGAATTTTGAGTTTGGGCTGTCAACCCCTAAGCATCAATTCCTTTTTGTACTTGCGAACATTAAACCTACTTCTTCCGTTGTCGAATCCTCACTTTATCCCCTCACATTCCATCAGACAAGCCCACTCTAACATCTATACTCTCTTTAACCCATCCTAACTCTTACTCCCACCTTAAATCTCTTTATCCTGACCCTCTTTATCACAGGCTGAGAACTCTACTTTATCTACGTATTCCAAACCTGATATTGCCTTGACGCTTTACCGGGATCCACAACGCTGAGGCACTGGTCCCATGACCGGTCAAGCCCAACGCCCGCTCAAAACAACCACACCCTAAAAATACCTAAAATCTATATTCTAAAACTAATTCACATGATAGATATAAACGCCTTAAATAAAACTTATTGTTATTGTTTACAATATTAATGAATTCCTTTGATGTATACTCTTCCGTACTGTTGAAGACACACCCTCTTCTGTAGATGTTCCGGATCGTATTCCTATAAGCATAAAATCAAACAAGCATCCTTGATGTAATCTCCTTGTGTTTGAAGATACTACTCTAGAGTTTGCCTTTGCTTTTTTTTTTTTTTCTTCGCTAATTTTTAAGTTGCAACTTGAAAAACCTTGAGGTGATCTTTGTTCACGTAAGACAAAACCAATATTATAATATATTATGAGTATATTATATATTATAAACCTATAAATATACTTATATATAGCTCATATATTATAGTATTATAATAATTATATATATATATATCATATACTATATAATCTATATATATATATATATATATAGACTATTATGAATATATATATATATATCATATGCTTTCAAATATACTACAAGTTAACCATATTAATTTCGTTACAATCTATTAACGAAAGAAGATTAATTTGTACACATGGACAAATGATAGCAGATCAGATATGTATACCTTCGATATATATAATGGTAAAGTTATATTGTAAGACGATAGTGTTGGCATGTCGGTGGGTTTTTATGGAACTTAAGTGAGCTGCTATCGGTTCATATATGATACAAACTGTTCGATGTTCGACGGAAATTTCAATTTCACCGTTATACACACAGACACATTTGATTGGAGACTTGAGCAAAGTAAATCAAGCGCGATAACCTTATATATTAGGAAATATATATTAATTAAAAACACATTAGTGCCAAAGCATTCTGAATAATATCTAATAATAATAATAATAATAATAATAATAATAATAATAATAATATATAAGTAATAATAGATAATAATAATAATAAATAATAATATATAAATAAATATGATAATAATAATTAATTACTAGCAACTTAAAATAAAAAAGACAGAAAAGGAATCATAAAAGTAGCTTCACAATTTCAAAAAATTTCCAATTTCCTTTTTCATAAATCAAAAAAAATAAAAAAACAAACCTTTCAGTTTTGCATATTAATAAATAATATACACTCATTATGTTGTATTATATAGAGGTATTGTAAGGGAAATTATAATATTATTAATAATAAGAAAAAATAAAAGTATTGTCATTATTAAATGCGATTTGATTGAGAAAGTTAGTCAGGTGGTCCGAGCTTTAATATATCACTAAAGTATATATAATACTTATGATATATAAATAAAATTTGAGATCAATTATATATAATATAATATATATATATATTTATACATTCTAGTATAATAAGTAGTGAGTAATTAATATAATATGAAGCAATAATGTATCGAGTTACTATATAGTATATATATATATAATATAGCAGGGCGACTCGTATGTATAGGAGGATGGAGCGACCGCTCCGTCTTCATTACATTAAGCGCATAAATTCTGAATTACAACACTTAATTAAAACACAATGTAATTTCAAGCTAGCAAATAAATGAATGCAAATTTTAAAAACTTTTTGTAATAAGGCAAGAAAACGTCACGAAGATGGTTTTCATCTAATAATAAAGAAATCGATAATAAAGGCGCATACGTCGATATGAGTTTTGCATAATAAGTTATTTAAATTTCTATTTAAAAAGAAGGTGAGGTGAGCGAAATCGTTTGTCAACTAAAAAAGTGGAAGCTAAGTCTGTAAAAATTATAAAAGTCTGGCAGTGGAATACAATAAAATATACAAGTTTGGAGCGATTAGCAGTGTTCGCCCTGTAAATTCTTGATAGAAGGGGTTAAATTATTAATTAATAAATAATTATTATTATTATATTAATTATATTATTATTAATGAATATATTATTCTCAATAATTGAAATTAATTAATTAGTAATTTATAATAATATTATCACTTATATATTATGTATTTTATTATTATTATTATTGATTATATTATTATTAATTATTATTATTATTCATTATTATTATTATTATTCATATATTATTATTATTATATATTATTAAATATATTTTATAATTATTATAATTATAATTATTATTATTTTATAATTATTAATTGTAAATATTAAATTAATAATTCATATTATTATAATTATTATATATTCATTAATTATTATTATTATTCATTATTAATTATTATTAAACTATATTATTTTATAACTTATTATTATTACTTATCTCACGTAATGACATCTATTATTTATTGTATATGATATCGTTTTATAATTTAATTATTTATGTATTTAACTGGTCTAAATCATTTATTTATATATTTTATATATACTAGAGTATAGGAGCTATAATCAATTTATATGTATCTATATATACTATAATATATATATATATTATAGTAATTATAATTATAAGTATACGCAGAAGAATGGAGTGTTCTGTAGAAAATATCACTAATTCGCATCCATTTTTTCACAATCTCCTCAGTGATGCTTTGTATTGTACGACATGATATTATCTGGGAGACAGTTAAAAACAAAATTGGATTTTTAACAGTCCGACTGTAACAATGGCTTTTAACATAGAGAGCCATTGTTAGAGTGCTTTGAAAAAAATTCGAAACCGAAAGCAATACATGGAGGTAACACGAGAGCAAGGAGGGATTTGCAAAGACATATTGACTGCACCTACTTTCTGTATTCGGCCGCACCGTTATTTCGCCATATCAATGCACACGTAGTTGTTTCTTATACATAAAGATTCAAAGTCAAGAAATCCAGAACGTAGTGTCTCATAAAACAAGCTGTGAGTGAACTACATTAGAATTTAGGTTTAGGGATTCTAGAGAAACAGTACTGACCACATAATGGACCTACCCATGACATTGAGAGAAGTTGATGTTTGTGAAGGTGAAGAGAAGATCGTTAAAAGCTCCCAATTACTACGAATTAAAAAAGCTACTGGGTATTGAGTTGCATTTAAAAAGAAACTAGCTGTCTTATTCCCAATTTTTTAAAACATCTGAGACTCGAATCTGAACTTGAAGTTGTATATTGTTGAGAAGATTTCTATTCTGGGAAAGGAGCTCTTGATTCTTTAACTACATTATGGAAAAAGGAACAGATCAGACTTTGAAGGAACATTATTCAGTTGCATAACATCTTAATAACTACTGCTAAAGGTCTCTATGTTGAAGCTGAGAAGATGCGTTTCTAGTTAAACAATAATTAAAAAAACGCTTATGTTCGGAATAACCAATGGGACCAGATAGACTGAATGCCCTCTGTTTGCGCTTGCCGCATACTGAAAGATATATGGTGTCCTCAAATTGTTTTTTTTGGACATCTTGGTGATCTGAGCTATTATATGACAAGTCAAAAAAACGAACAAGAAATGGACTTCAGATACCAGAATTATCAAAAATTTAGTACAGATTTAATTATAAAGTAAGCAATTATAGATTATTTCCATATTTTTATTTTGAATCTTCGGAACATAAAGTTACTTTTTTTAATGTATTAATTGTGTTTAGACCGGAGTGACGAACGTAGGAATAAATGACAGAGTGGCGTAACTTTTAGTAATAAAAAATACGATATATATATATTAGTATATATTTAATATTATGTATATTTATATATAATATATATAATATAGTATTATATTAAGCTATATAATAAGCCTGAGTAAGCGAGTGGACGGGAGTAAGTATAAAGTGCGTCGTGTGATTCATAGTTTGAGTTGGGTGGAATATTTCATCTACAGGAGAGACAATTATATACGTCGCACCCCACTCATCCCCCCCGACCCATCCTTCCCTACCAGAGTCGCCACTCGCACTATATATTTATATATATAAATCCTCACACCTATATAATCTATATAGCATATAACTCTATACTCACTAGTATATATATATACCCTACTCACTACTCACTTCTTATACTTTATTAAGTACCATAGCCGTTATGTCAGCTGGTATATATATATATCGAATCAAACACTAATTACGCGAGGACGAATCTAGCTAGATGCGGACCCGTGAAAAAATATATCATTCATCGCAATGTTACAGTGTACAATATATTTAACTATCAGTAGGGATATATTGTATTCAGATAGTCCTCCTGTAACACTTGGGAGTGTTATAGAAAATAGGTAAACATGAGGATTTTTTTTTAAGAATATCATATATTAGATTTGAAAGGATTTTCGATTTTGATCTCAATTTTTCACCATTAATATAAAATAGAATTATTAGTTAGCACTACGGAGCATCTGCACTGAGCTTATAGGAGCGCGGCGCGACATTTGGTAAGTGAGCGCTTCACGACGAAGGATCGAGTCTAGCCATGAATTAGTACTTATATACCATAGACCTGTTAGTGACATTCAACCTGAGCTAATATGGTAATTAAGTATTAGTACTTATATGTATTTTACTAATTTACTTTTTATCTAAAATAGATTAGGAAAGGTTGGTGCTTACATATAGTGAGGAGATATGAGCACTGCGTAGTTATTAGTTGTTGTTTATATGTATCTTTTTTATATAATTCTTTTTCAACATATAAGACGTATGTATTGTTATTATTAATAATTTTGCGTTAAGTGATTTTAGTATTATTATAATATGTTCCTATTAAACACGTTTCACGGTAAGTTGTCTAATTTACATCACAACAGTAGTTTCGCCGCAGATAATGCGCTTTATCCCACTTTACACTGACTATAACAGTCGATTTATTTATGATGGATAACTCATGACACTCAAAGTCCTACTCAAATAGATTTTACAATTATCAGGTAATTTTTGCTCAGAAACTGTAGAGTATCAACAACTGATTAAATAATATCTTCTTGTACTTTTAGAAATATTGTATGTAACGTGAGAACTCAGAGTCATATGTTGTAGCGCTAACTACCACTCGAGAGTGAACTAGCAACGATTGACATCTATAGAATCTGACTAATTTGACTTTCCGAAAAAGAGAGTGGATTAATAGTTCGCTATTTGTTTATCAATTTGAGAGCCGATGTGTAATCAAGTCGATGTCAGTAGAGTCTCTTCATTTTTCGTTATAAAATATAGTTTAACCTTTATGGGATACTCCTCAATATCGATTTATATCTGTTCGATTAAATCTTGTTTACATCATGGTCCGATGTATACCCTTGTAGTATAATAGCTGATATTAAACATAGCTTATGCAATCGAGTTCATAACATGCTGCTCAGAAGGCATACATCCCGTTGTTTCAAGGAGTATGCTTGTCATGAGCTGGGCATTAGTTATCTTTTGGGTTCCTCTTTACCAACAATTATCACAACCAATGTTAATACATGCTTATGTGTTTGAACAAGTGCGAATATATAAGATATACAAATATCAATATTATAGGAACCCAATTGCACTATTCTGTCATATATTACTAAATATTTTTGACGAAGTATAACACTACGATAACTTAATTTCATGTAATCAACACAGAAGGAAGCGTAAAATTATTGATATTGTTTTATTCGATCCATTTGTAATAGCTAGTGTTTTTGATGAACAAAAGGGTAAAATAAGGTAATTAAATTCGCAGTATCGAATCGTCCTCTACACGGACAAGTTGGGCGAGTTATTAAATTTTCGTGAGAAGAAGGTGTAATATAAAGAATTATATAAGTATTAGGGAAATATAGTGGAGGTAGGTGAGCGAGTATAAATATAGTTGTATGGTGCTTTTAAAGTTATATATAGTATAGTTATATCTATTTGCTCATAACGTATGTTATAATATACCGATATTATTATGTAGTAGGTAATTAATAACTATAGAATTTTAGGTATTGGGTCTAAAGTATTTGATAGTATCTCTATAATTTAATACATATATAATAACTAAATATAATTTACAATATAAAATTATTTATTAAAGAATTATATATATCATACTATTTTTAATCTTATATTTTTTTCTTTATTTTAAGATAGCCTGTACTGATAAGTGATTTGCGGTTGCGCAAACAGGCCGAGCAACCAAGCACCGTCCCGGCATCCGGATGTTTTGGCCAACAGCCTAATATATATGAAATTAGACTAGTAGTATTATAATTTAGTTTTTTTTTTTATTTATAATTTTTATTATTTACTTATTATATATTACTATATTTATTATTTTTATTATATTATTATTATATAGTTTTCTTAGCTTATATATATAATTAAATTTTTATTATCTTTATTTTATATATTTATATATATATATATTTATATTGTTAGTCATTAGTGGGTTCGGGTGTGTGTGTGTGGGTGTTTTTGAATAGTGGTTTGTGTTGTTCGTAATAATGGTGAGGTTACAAGTCTGATTCCCATTCATTTTGCTATCCGTATTATTATAATAATATGTTTTTACTTCAGGTTTAAAAATCAAAAGTAATAGTCTTATTTATTTCTCTCGTGAATTTTATGGGGAAATCCCATAAAATAAAAAATACAAACATGGCGTTTAATAAGCTAAGATATCAGATACCCCTTGGGGAAGCTTCCGAATAATAACTAAATCTCACCATCTCCCCCTCTCCTCATATCACAATTCATAATAATAATAATAATAATAATTTTTCAATTAATTTGTTGCGATGTTATTTATTTAATATGAATGAAAATAAACAAATGAAGTAAATATTCTAAAGAAAATTATATATATATAGTACTGATAGTTTTCGTATTAAGGTATATATATAGTAGTTGTAGCTACAGTAGTATAAATATATATTCTATATATTTATATATAGAGGTATATATATATATATAAATATATATAATATATGAATAATATATATATACTATATATATACTTAACTATTTATATATATTATATATCATATATATATATATCTGAAAATAATAAATTTTAAACAAAGTGTAAAATATAAATTAATTTATTATTTTAATTTCTGTATCTTAAACTTTCACTTGCAATTAAAGCTAGATGCCCGGAGGATGCCAATTTACCCAAAATAAATTAAACCACATACCCATCTGCCAAAACCAAAATTATTCAAATTATTTGGTAATCTTTTAATATAAAAAGGCCTTCCTAACAGTAAAAGTTATCTGATATTCGAAACTTTCGGAGGGGCAACCGACCTCCCTCTTTCAGGTCATATTTTAAAATATAGTTTGTAGTGTTATGACAGGTTGTGGTTCGTTTATATCCAAATTTACTCGTAGCTTGTATGCTAATTATCCTCCTGGAGAAACCAAATTTTCTTAATATATGAACTTCCCCCAGGGCCCCATGGTTTTCTTAAGGTGATAATAAATTTGGCAGGGGGTCTGAAGTTGACAAAACCTTGAAATTAAAAAAAAAAAAATAATAATAATTTTTAATTATTTTTTATTATCATTACCATTTTTTTTTAATTGGTTGAATTTTGGAATAGGATAATCACAGTTTATACCTTGAAGTTACGTCTTGGTATTCAAACTAAACCAGAAAGATAAACATGTTTTGGTTATAATAAAGAATTGTTTTTTTTTTTATCTTAAACCATGTAAAATATTTTAAATTTTTTTAGATTTCATCACTTACATATACACATATATATATATATATATATATATATATATATATATATATATATATATATATATATATATATATATATATATATATATCTATATATATAATATATATTTTTATATATATATATATATATATATATATATATATATATATATATATATATATATATATATATATATATATATATATATATATATATATATATATATATATATATATATATACAAAAGGTGGGCACCGTTAATGAGAAAGTTAACGCCGTTAATCCTTAATCGTTAACAAAAAAAATTAACGACGTTAATCATTAAAGCGTTTATCGGTAAAGAATGTAACGGAAGTTAACGTTAATCGTTAACGTTAACCGTCTTCAAAATATGCAGGAATAGTAATAATTAGGAATTTTTTTATCAATTTTCAAAAAGATTGCAAGAAATAATAATAATAATAATAATAATAATAATAATAATAATAATAATAATAATAATAATAATAATAATAATAATAATAATAATAATAATAATAATGATAATAATAATAATAATAATAATAATAATAATAATAATAATAATAATAATAATAATAATAATTTCCTAACAATATTAAGGTAAGACTTTACTTTAGTACATGCATTTATCTACAAAACTACAAATGCTACACTAAAACAAATGACATTTTTGTAATCAGTGAAGAATTTTAGTTCAGAAAATGTAATAAAAAAAAATAGAAAAGTCTTAAAATAAGATTTTCATATTTATAATAATTTAAATACGATGTAAGATAACTCCTCCAAAAAGTATTATTTCCGCGCCAAGGACCGCCACAGTTGCCAGAAATGGCTTTTTATCTTCCTCTTGTTTGCGCATAGAATAGGGTAGAAAATGATTTTTTATGGGGCTCGAGCCGGCGGTGGACAAAGGGGGACATAATCCCCATCGTCCCTGATGAGCGAGACCCCAATCAGCTTCAGTTTACCGGGGTTTTCCGATGGTTAAAAAAACGAAGACACCAGTAAAGCAAGATTTTGGCAGCTCTGGCGCTCGCGGCTTAGCGTAATAATCTCATAAACCGAAATTCTTAAAACGTCGTACATTTGCATTTTTTTTTTTAATTTTTTTTATACAACAGTTAACTTAATTTCTATATACCCCACTTAAATTTTCACGCTGATTCGGAAAATGTTATTTATTTTTATGTATCTGCTGTAGTTTTGTAGATAAATGCATGTAAAGTCTGACCCAATATTAATAATGATATTAACCCTATCAGACTTAAATAATTTAGGCTTTGACCTAGCAGATATTTTTGCCGCTTGCCAAAGAATACTTCCAAAGCGTAAATACCTTAATTAATACTTAATAGTATATTATTGTAAAAATGATAGGATATACCAACTTACAGCTTTAATACAAATAAGTATATATTTTTATAAATCACAACCTCTATTAGGCCTGTTTCTTATATTTTTCACTAGTTACAAAAGAAGCAAGTTCAGGTAACGAACGAAAGAAGTTAATGACTCATTGAACGGGCAACAGTCACTATCTTTTTTTCTTCAGCGAACCAATAAGAAATGAGAATACAGCATAAGAAAAACATGCTAAACATTACTAAACGGGATAATAACCGTGTAAGAATAAACACATTTTGAGCCATTGAGAGGAGCGCTTAGGAAATTTTGGAAAAAAAAGTTTATCTGTTATCGAAATCTAATACAATTTAAAATCTGATAAGAAAATATTTTATAAACTCGTAAATTAAGGTAACGGTTAACGGATGTATTGGAAAATTTTAACTCGTTAACGTTAATTCACAAATGTAACTCGTTAATAGTCCGTTACTTCTTTTCGAAATTAACGAAAGCGTTAAAAGTTAACGAGTTAATTAACGGATTAACGCTTTAACGCGTTAATGCCCACCTTTATTATATATATATATATATATATATATATATATATATATATATATATATATATATATATATATATATATATATATATATATATATATATATATATATATATATATATATATATATATATATATATATATATATATATATATAATATACGATTATATATATATATATATATATATATATATATATATATATATATATATATATATATATATATATATATATATATATATATATATATGGATATATTCTACACCTTTGTATATATATATATATATATATATATATATGACTACTATGACCATAACCTCCTCTTAAATGGCTGTGTTATCAAATGAAATATCCATTACCATTATTGTTATTATTATTATTATTATTATTATTATTAT